>SSSI01007932.1:0-20312 GCA_004796505.1 Oryzaephilus surinamensis | reverse complement strand
AAACAACATTTATATCGCGTTATAGGGGATGCGAAATTAACCTTTGAGGAATTTTATACGTTGTTGGTGCAAATTGAGGCGGTCTTGAATTCGCGACCGTTAACACCTTTGTCATCGGACCCAAATGATTTACAACCCTTGAGTCCGGCCCATTTTCTTATTGGTAAACCCATGACCCAAATACCTGAGCATAATTACATGGAACAGCCACAAAATAGGTTGAAATCCTATCAACATATACAACAAATGAAACAGCACTTTTGGAAGCGCTGGTCAAAAGAGTATATTTGCCAGTTGCAAATTCGACAAAAATGGAATAAAAATTATCAATCTTTACTGCAAGTTGGGTCGTTAGTTGTTATAAAAGATGAAAATCTTCCTCCAATGAAGTGGAAACTGGGAAGAATAATTGCTGTCCATCCAGGGGGCGACGATGTGGTTCGTGTGGTACCCATCCGAACAGTCACAGGTGAAATCAAACGTGCAGTGACAAAAATATGTGTTCTACCAGTGTAATGGTAGCTATGGCCTGTATTAGTGTGTTTTAGTGTTGAAAGCTACACTTTCAAGGGCGGCGGTATGTTAGGTAGTCAGCCCAATAAACTTATAAATTCTATATTGTTCCTTTTTCATAAAAATTTTATAATTTATAATCAAATGTTCAAATGACAAGGCGCATGTGCGCAATTTTTAAAAATTGTGAAAAATTGATACGATGAAAATCTAATCAGAGACTGTTCGTTTTTGTCCGTTGAATTCAACATATATAAATTTTAATCTGTTCTACTGTCTTTTGATATTGCCCGTCATTGCACGGAATTTTTCAATAATTGTTGTAATTTAACTACATTTACTTTGTAAATTCGTTTTATTTTAAACCATTGTTAATCACGTTAATAAACGACATTTTGCAAGTGCAAATCTCCACGTATTTTTTCTCAAATTTCGCAAGTCTGCATTACCGCGTCGCCACGCGGTTGTAGAAATTCACCCCAGTGGAGGGATTTTGGAAGAGAAGTTTCGATTCCCATCCTCCACACCATACAACATTAATTAAGCTGATTTAGCGCTAATCAGTTTAATTGCAATTGTATATTATTAAAATTATATTGTTAATTCAAAACAAAGTAATTACGTAATTTATGAACATAAAAGTGTATACTTGTGTGATGTAAAGCTGATTTAGAAGCAAGTTTTCAACAATAATTTGATTTAAGTTTTGCATTGTTTATATCATTTATAATGCGTTTCTGTTTCTGACACTCTTCTCTCAAATAAAACACAACAAAACGCACACACTTACTCTATATTTCAGTGTTAAATAGAATTTCTATTAAATAAATACATATAGACAATGTTGTGTATGTATGTATCCATATGTATATGTGAATGAGAAAACTGCCAAAAGCAACACATAACTTAAGTTACAATTTTAAACGTATTGTATTGAAGAGGAAAAATTGTACACACACAAAGAGTTTCAATATAAATTGCTGTTACTAGAAAGAAAAGGAGTGAAATTTAAGTTTCGCGTATATGCGGACTTAAGAGCGTTTTCCAGTCGAAAAGGTCCATACACACACCTTTAAAAGAATGAGAGAAAACGAATTAAAGTGGCCTGTTTGAAATATGATGGAAAAACTTTCAAACTTGTTATTTTCACGGTCTATTTTAAGGAATCTCTTCTGAATCCTGACTCTATTAACTCTTTTGAAATTTAGAATTTCAATTTTGCCTTTATCGCTTTACACCAAGCATATTTATTCACTGTTGGCTGTGTTTTTTATTCAATCGCCTCCTTTTGAACAAAAAAAACGAACTTATTACTGATATAGAGATGTATATTTAGTATGTTTATTGTTCTTTAGAAAATTCAATTAGACGCTGGCACCTTTTTTCTTATTCCATGTTTTGTTTTAATTTTTTGAAAGAATAAAATGTGAAAAGCGAAAGAAAATCAATGAAAACAAAAATAATTGAAATTTACGTTCACAAATATACGCGTACATTAAATACATTAATATTTTCGTTATTTTCCTTTATAAATTTAACAAACTTTTAAGTCTATTTTTTACAATGAATGGATAAATAAAAGTTTTATCAAAAAATGAACAATATTATCAAAACACACATATTTTTCTAGTGAACATTAATTAGTGAACTTTAAATTTTTTTCGTTTATTGCAAAACAGAGAGTATAGATAAAAAATTGACAATTTTGTTTTCATTACACCCTGAAGAATAAAAACAAACTGAACAATAATACCTATATGTGTGTATATTTTCAATCTATCAATTTCAGAGAGTTGTACATTTTTTTTTTTTTGTTTTGTTTTTTCTATATATATTTTTTGTGTATCATATCCCTCAACCCTTGTATTATCCAGAGACCAATGATGCAAATTTTGTTTGTTATTTACCTTTTTGTTGTACATTTATATCGATAGAAATGTTTTCAATAGTTGGACAAGAAAATTTACAGAATTATTAACATTAATCGAAAATAAAATCGTGTTTAAATTAATAGAAAAACCTCTCTAACTTGGACACTGTTTCCAGTTTTCTTTGAGTGTCACAATTTAATAAATTGCACACTTGTCGCACATTTTTAAAAGCTTTCAAAATCACTACCGAAATATATATAATAAGATAAAATAAACATTCGCGCGAAAAAAAATAAACTAAAACAGATAAAGTTGATGGAAAAGTACAAACCGTACAAAAGAAACGATTTGAATCCAACGAGCCATAAAATTCAACGCTCACCTGAAACAAAACAAGAAAAATGGTTAAATATCTTTTACGTTAAATAACTACGTATAAAATATCGCAAAATATATAGAATAAAAAGAAATATTCGTAATTAAAACTTCCCAATAAAAACATTTCACGTCAATTTTATTACGAGTATTATCAGTGTTTCATTAAAAGCGCGAAAGTTTATTCTGAAAAGATGATAACGTCATTATATAATTAAAATCATCACGAATGTGGATGTAAAAGTGGGAGACGTAATAGCAATATCAAAAAAAAAACGAAGATAGGGCATTACAGAGAGAAGAGGAGAGAAATGGTGATTGAAACCATCCTCGTAAACTGCTTGCAAAATGTCGGCTGGTATTTAGAATATATATATATATGGAAGAGGCACTATATACCATCCATGGTGTTTATCTCTGAAAGAACACTCAGTTGAGGCGCGCACGAGACCCGTCACACTTGACGTATTAATGCGTTTCTTTCTCGGGATTAAATAACGTTTTTGGAGAAATGAGAGTACAACACACACAGTCACTCTCTCCAAGTCCCACTGTATACATATATATTGTTACGTTGTAACTCATTCTACCAAAACTGAATAGACGACGTCCTTTTTGCTCCTCTCTCTTAAAAGACCTACTATATTTAGCGTATTATGTGTCCCAAACATCACACACCATCCCAATTCTCATACACTCACACATAAACTTCAGGATAACAGTTTTTTTGTCCTTCTCTTTCATATATTCGAATACTCTATTCAATAGTTTCAAAATCCTTCCTATTTAAGGATAATTTCGTATTATTAGATATATGAAACAGCTGTTAACACAAAGTGGAATTGAAAATGTCTCTGCGATCATAAACGTCACAAATTAGAAAAAGATTTAGTATGGTAAAGTAGGTATGTTTAAGGAATTAAGAGGCGGGCTAAGTTTATTTCTTCTAAACATTTCTTAGAATGTAGGAATGTACTTAAAAGGGGTTTAAACCCTTAAACAAGCAATTATATCTATATTAAACTGGTCTGACGAATTAGACAATATTTCCTGCCTCAAAACTATTTCAACTCATCTATTGGCTTCAGAAAGCAATAATCATTTTTCGCTTTTACTGCCCCAGATGCAATTTTAAATTGGGACTACTATAGACGTAATATTTAACATGAAAAAAGAAATTCTATTAAAATTTAGTTTTTGTAAATAAATTCAACCATCACTTTTCACTTCAACTTGATATCAACCGCAAAATGTCGTCGTGCCCAACCAGCATTTGTACAAAAGACATTCCATTTACAAAACAGACAACATTCCACAGTATATAAATTTCACAGAAGGTGGTGTGTGGCATGCAATATCAAAAGATTTTTGGCTTTCAGTTATGTATGTGGGGGTGGTTGGTTTTTCAATGGTGTGCGGTTAAATTTTTCCAACAATTTATAATAACAAAACAAATTTGAATTAATTTTTCACGATATTTTTGCCGAAAAACAACAAAAGAAGCTATTTGTTTCGTTGGCTGAAATTTTACAGTGAATTTCAGTGTAAGGTAGAACGTTTGAAGCCACAATGGCTGTGTTACAACCATCGCCCCATACCACCGCCAACATCACATAACCCATTACGTCATCCAGGCTGTTTAAATGCGGTTAGCCCCTTCTGCCTCAGTGTAATTATTAATGGTTTCTAGTTATTGTTCCCTGTTGGCCAATTGAAATACCATTAGAAGCAAATTATGTTGATTGCGTAATATTAATTGCTTAATAGCCACCCCCCATATCAGCAAAGCCGAGTGCGTATTATTATATTTTCCACAAAAGTACAACAAGTTGTCGAAATCTTCATTCATTTTTTAGAACATGATTTCCCCAAAAATTGTACAACTTGTTTCGGCTGATTTATAATAATAAAAAAACATAAAAGTGTAATCTACATTCAAAATTATTTCCACCTCTGAAATTGTTTCGTAAATAAATCTGTATATATATATAGAGTACCAATAAAAAAAGCAACATAAAAGTAGCATGTCACAAAAAATAAAGTCATAATAAATTTACACCCAACAATATTGATTCAAACCCGAAAAACTATGGCACAAATTTATTAAACATTAAAAAATACAACAATTTTATTATTATTTTTTCTGTACTATCATAAAATTAACAACCACAAATTAAAGCACCTAAAAATTATTGTAATATTGGAGTTTCGACACGAATATTGGAAAATGGGGGTGGGTTCCGGCCTTCAGGTAAGCAGAACAGTGAAAAATTACATAAATTCGACTACTATTTTCGGTTAAATTATGATCTCGCGATATAATTTTTTTTTGAAAACCACACACAAGAAATTCAACACGACTAGCGAACATTGGGGAAACGCAAAGGCAAATAAATAATCATATATTGTGGAACAAACAAGGAAGTTATAAAATATAAACAGAAAATTATACCAACAAAATAACTATAGGCAAAATATCGGGAAAAAATCAAATAAATTTCAGTTTTCTTTACATATAAAAGAGAAAAAAACTGACATAACATGCAAGTCTTAAAGTAAATTTTTAATAATCTCTTCAAAATATCTTTTTCTATGTTCAGTTACAAATATGACATTGGAAAAGTGTCAGAGAGACTATATGTACAAGGAAAAGAAATAATAATAACTTAAACTAGTAGATATCCAAAATGGGAAGAAATGCGACATGCTTTCTTGTCACTTTTGAAAATATAATAGAAAAAAAAATGCGAGCATCACAATCGAAGGCACAATTTTCTATATGAAAAGACATCGAAATTAAAGAATAAGGAAAAAAATATCAATTCATATCGTCAAGCAATCTTCTCGTTTTCTCGATAACATCATGATTGATGAAGGATGCTTAAAAAAGTTTTTTTTTGGAAAAAAAACGGTATCCTGATTATAAATATTAATGTTGGGAGAGAATCGTTCATAATGTGGTGTGAAAATTTGCAAAATAAACATTATATACATACCAAAAGTGAAATTATTTATTCATGAAAATAAAATCGATCAGCTATTATTAGCTTATCTGTTAAAATGTGCTTTTTCATAACAAATTAATCCCATTTGAATGTGATCAAAAAAAGTACACAAACAAGGTTTTCAACTTTTTTTGAGTACCTAAATTACTAAAAGCTTATTACAATAACAATAAGTTTATTACAGATAAAATTAGTTAATATTTCAGTCTTTCATTTTTTTTTAAATGCAAGCATGCAACTTTACGTATTTATTAGAAATGAAGGTTAAATGTAAAGAAAATCGATCCTTATCCAATTATACTATTAAGAATTTATTTAAAAATTATATGGCTAATAATATAACAATGTTAAGTATATACATATCTAAAATTAATAGTATGCATTTCACAGTAGAAAATATAAACTAGCAATAAAAACCGGAAAAGGAACTCATTTATTATCGAATTTAATAAATAATTACTAAGTAAGTATAAGGTAAAATCTACCTACTTATATCTGAAAAGGTTGCTTTACTATTATATTTTGTTCTTATGAAAAAGTTTTCCTTTAACTTAATATAAAATTCAATAAATCCACTTACAAGAATATAACACCCATAAAAAGTTTCAAATACAATTTTTAATTATTGTACACAACACAACAGTTCATTAAACAATTATTTACCAATGTTAATTAGGATTATGTGAATTTTAAAAATTGTCCTACGCTGTTATAAAAAAAAACTACATTATATCATGTCTAGTATCATTAAAAAGCCTTAAGCACGCAACTTTGTCAAGTATAAAGTCTCTTTTAGTTACTTATTTTTCTTACATAATAACATCCATGAAACTTAAACAACAATAAAAAAGATAATAATAAACCATCATTACATCCAGTAATATATAAACTTTTCTGTCTTAATGATGACATTTTTCATATTTTTTTTTCTCAAACCACACAAACTAATAGCTATAGAGCCATTATATTGACACAAACTTTAAATAATTTATAAACGAATAAATAATAAAGTTTCGGTGCTGTAAAAATAATATTGGTTTAAATTAAGATAAATTAGTTATAAATTGATATTAATTTACATTGATTAGTAATAAATATTGACTAGACGAAAATTGTTATTAAGAAACCATATTAGAATATTTATGTTTCATTTTAAAGCAAAAAATATATACATATTAATAATATATGTATATCTTACATTCAATTAAGACATAAATCATACTTGGTTCAATGAACTGATTAAATTTATATAACAACAAAAAAACTAATTGAACCATTTGGTGCCAATAAACCCACTTTTAACTATTTCGAAAAAAAAATTGTCAAATACGTACACGTATTATTGATTAAAATTGTTTAGTGCATTGGATGCACGAAAACTTTATTCATTAACGTTTATGGTTTTCACAATATATAACTTATGACAGATTATCGTAGCCCTAAATATTATAATGTCTATTCTACATCACATTTCTAATATAATAACATGTTAGTAAATAATTAGACATGTGAAGAGTTTAAATTATGCACATTAAATAATTAAAGCAAACAATTAATATCTATCAAAGTGGAAGAGAGAAGAGCATCGTCATCAACAAATTAGATTATCTATTATATAAACGAATGTATTATATAGTATACATATAACCGGTTTTAAAATATAATACGCATAAATTTACTGAAAATTTTCTATTATAAAGAAAATTTCATTTTCATATAAGGGAGAGCGAAAATATTTGAAACATTTCGACTAGGTGCGGAGAAAGGAAAGCGCGTTTACGCTATTATTAATAATCTGTAGGGTAAAAGCGGCTAATATGGTGCATTTTAATGGCCACCTTTGCTGTAACACATATTTTGAATTATGAATTTTGGAAATGGCAAACGAAAGCACGTCGGCGACGACTATGATGGCGACGGAACGCACGTTTTCACTACGCACGTCGAAAACATTCACATGTTGACGGATGATGGTGGTGAACTGTTCACAGAACTATAAAACATCAGAACGACAGCCTTAGGGGATAAAGTTATAGTAAATATATGTAGATACTTGAAGAGATTGCGGCACATTGCACGAAAAATGTTCAAAAATATTTCCAAAATAAAAGTTGACAAATTTCCAAAATATAGGAATTACTAAGCATCAGCAAAAAGCTACTTACTTATTAATTTTTTAATGAAATTATCTCGTCAAACAATACTTGAGACTTAAAAAAACGCGCACCCCTTATTTAAAAGGTTTTTCACTTTGGAAACGTAATTATTTTTTAAAAGCTTCATAGAAAATTTATAGAAAATTTTATTATTCAATTTCTCAAGAAGAAAGAGATGGAAGACAACTTGTTTCCATACAAAGCAAGGCACTAAGTTTAAGTTGGAATTCCATTGAAATAAAAATACCTTTTATATAATATACATACATACCCTTATCATTTTAAAATCCTTTAAACTATTTAAAACATAAATAATGTATACGAGAAGAGAGCACATCTTGTGTGTACAAACAGTTGACATTTCTTTTGAATTTTTCAACTCGATCTGTACCACAAAAATGTAAACTGTAACAATTGGGGCACCATGTATATATGGAGAATAATTATAGTTAACAATAGTCTTTAAGTTGTAAATGGGTCGCTTTAAAAAGAACATAGAGATTTGATTCTGGGGAATACCATTTAAACTAGGAACTAAACAACCGGGTGTCACACGTGACGTGAATGTAAACTACTCTAAGTAGTGCATTTGGCACCCTACATACAAGTTTTGAATTGGAACACGGCGGCGATGTAGAAACCTGTAAAGTCTGCACAAGAACTGTGACGCAGACAAAGCGAAATCGTCTAATTGTATATCAATTATGGTTGGAAAAATGTTTCCATCTTATTTGAAATTCAAAATATTGAATTATTAGTTTGTATAGTTCGAATTTCAACCTTTGTCCTGTTCTCACTTATCACCTGCTTTAAATAATAAATATGGTGTAAGTTAACAATTTTGACATGGATAAATTACGGCACTTTTCCACAATATATTACACATCATCATCATATAGAAAACGTAATTCAATGTAAATTAATCCGTTATGTGAATAGAAAAGCCATTTTATTTTAATATTATGAATTTATTTCCATAATAAACTTGAGATATTCATAATAGAGTAGCCGAAGTGTTAGTTATTTATAAAATCGTTTTTCGTTTTTTTGTAACAATTTTCTAAATTAACAATTATATGTTTTGTGAATAAATAGCAGAGCAGTCGAGAGTCGTTTTGGCACCGCAAATATTCCATTTTTACATGAATTTTTATATAACGATGCACGAAAACTAGTTTTAAAATGAAATTTATTTCAATGTTATAAATTGTGCATATAATCCCACCAATTATTTCAATTTTGTATTAAATTAGAGCCGCCATGGTACAATTTTAATTAAAACAAAAATTGGAAAATCCCATTTAGTTAAATCGTTTTACTATAAACAGTTTCAAAATGTTGGCTATTTTTTGTCCAACTAAATTATAAAATGTAGAATCATATTTGAATATGAATCCTTTTTAATTATTTTGATTATTATCGAATATTATAAAAAAATAAGTAATTTAGTGAATTTTATTAGAGTGCATATGGCGGTTGTAACATGGTAAAAAAGACCATAACTATCGTGTTATGTTTTCGTATGAAATACAACCATAACGATATGTTATGATAAAGTGTAAAAATGTTGAAAGTCTGTTGAGAATAGAGTCAGGTCATAATACATAAGTGGGCAAACAACATCCCCTGGGTAGCACTTGATCTCACTTGTGTTACTAACAAATTTATTTGTATCTAGGTACATATTTTCATAAAAATGTTACACATTTATTTAAATCAAAAGTGGAACGCTTTTATATAGAGCATTTTTACAAAATGTGTGTATGTGTGTACTTTTCCTGTAATTTAACTGCACTAACAAATCAACCCGAGTTGCAAAAAACCCAACAACAACAACTAATTTAATATAACAATTTTACAAAATGTACCACATAATAGTTGTTGAACAAATTATATTTAAAGAAAATCAAGACATCTTCAACAAAAAACAACATAAAATGAGATAAAAACTTGTTTGTGATTTATAATACGTGACGAGCATTTGCAATAAAATACAACTGCAGTAAAATACATTAAATTCCATGTAGATAAAATAAATAATCTTTTTTTACAATTAAGCCGACTTCTTTTTAAACATATTTCAACACTCAATAAATCATTCATATGATACAGAATCATTTAATTAAGTGATCAGACGTATAATAAAGATTTTTTTCAGGGCAACAGTTAATAAATTTATAAAACTTTGTTATGTGGGTTAAAAAATCAATTGAAAATTAAAGATAAATGTCTGTATATGTCATCTGTAATTTACCGATCGTAGATTAATATATAAACAGGTCTTTGGAGGGCTAAAATATGAATGAACAATTATTTAGTTCATCATATCCAGGTCAAACTTCAAACATGAAACCTTTCACGCATATTACAGTGAAATTCGAGCCCCAACTCGCCAATAATTTCGATTTTATGTACTTATTTTGTAAATGTGTATGTAGGGATGCACTGAATGTTTATTGGGGCTGTGCGAACAAAACAACAAGATCAATACTGACTTATACTTGCTACACACAACGTGATTGACGATGATTGCATTTGCCGCACCTGTGCGCCTTCGATACAGCACAGGCCAGTTGTAATTGTATTTGTGTTTTGTACACCGCAATGCAATCGTCATCATTTTATATACGAACAACAACCCCTAATAAAACTGTCCTAATACTTGGCAATTGTCTCTTCATTTTCAATTTATACCAAAATGCCATTGAATCAAGAATCACCGCGATCGTAATACAAATTGTTAATTCAATTTGTGAATTCCAACAACGTTGTACAGATGGCAGCACTCACAATTATTCACCGACACACACATTACTGGGGCGCCGTTTGGATCAAAAACGTTTGCTTTATAGTTCGATTTGTGATTGAAAAACTGTGTTTTGTGAGTGGAAGTTTATATTTTGATTAGTTTACACTCCTTGCGTTTGATGCTTCTTGTTTATTTTAGTAAAACCACGTGAAATTAGAAACTACATAAAAAAAGAGATAAAACACAATAATTTAATTGTTGTTTTTATTAAATAATTCACGTTGAATCATGAAACAAACTTTCAATCACAAAGAGAAGCCGATTTTCAATCACAAGCAAGCCAGTTTTAAATCACAGAGCGAATTGCATTTGGCCCAAACGGCGCCTCATGTGCATCGTCACTTATTAAGCAATACACATAAATATCAGTTTGTTAAGAGAGTTATTGGCTTTGAATGGCATTGATAGAAGTGGTTTTCAAAATACAATGCAAAACGAACTGGCAACACCACCATCAACCCCGTCCCCGTCCCACAAAATATCAAATCCATCTTCTTAAGCGTTGTACAACCAATAACACCACATAGAAAATATACATATATATAGAGACAGGAAGAAGATATTTACGTTGGTGAAGGGTAAATTGTTGTCTCTTCTCCCATATAGTCAGAAACTCTGGTGAAATTAATTGCGCTCCACAATCTCATGTCTTCCTTCTTCTTGCAAACACTGATGAATTGCATGCGACTACTAAAACTCTGTGTATGTGTGTGTGAATGCCTCCGGTTATTATTCACTCACAACCCAGGTATATAATACATATATATACAGTATATATGTGTGTAGAAACAGAATATGGTGGTGCAGCAAAGGGGTATAAAGATTTGCAAGGATTTGTGGGCTTTATGTGGCCTATAATGTGAGATACGGTAAAATGAATACCGGAAATCGTATAACACACGTCGAAGAATTTACTGCCTCGAATATTATGATGTGTACTTGAACTTTATGTATCATACATTAATATATGTATTAATGTTTGTCTTCATTTGATAGTTGAACCAGCAAATATTTGTATGCTGTTCTACAGTATGACAAGAAATTGATAAATTAAATTGTTAGAAATTTCGCAAAAGGTTCAAAACTCGCCGAAATTTCCATATTGTCCTTTCCGGCACCCCCCAGAATATATATACACATCACATTTATATATTACGCCCAACAAAATGTTTTTCCATTCAAATTACGACAAAATCTACTCTAATAATTAACTGAATAAATCACAGACTCGGAATAATTTAATGTTGGAAACTAGAATAATGTAAGTTAGTAGTATTGCCGCCCTTATGATGAAAATTCTAATTTGATTTATATGTTAGATATATTCAAGGACTTGTATAGAATGTTATTATGTAAACAATAAATAAAATAATTAAGTAAATTAAGCGTGTATACACTAATAAATAATATTAAGATAAACAAGTAAACAAATTTATTTCTTAATACAAAATTCATGTAAAAAACCAAAGTGTTAAATATTGTCATTAAGTCCAATGGAAAAATTAATAGGTTAGTAAATTGAATCGATATAAAAATGATAAATCACTTGAACAGTTGACAAATAAATAATCCAATAGGTATCAATGATTGTTTCAAAATTATTACAAACTACATTTTATAAAAAATTCATACAGTAAATTATAGATTCTAGATTAATTTCTAATTGAATTTTTTTATGTAATAAGTTATTGCATAAATAATAAACCAATTATTATTTAGTTATCATTGAATTACACAAGAAAAATATGTAATCGTTTTACATTCTTAGAAAATTGTAAAACAAACTCGCGTTAATTTTAACGTATGACATTCTAGTGATAAAAAGTTTACAAGTTTACATTACATGCTTTAAAAAAAGTGTGCAACTACAACACTTATTTTTAACTGCCACAATTTCATAACAAGCTAAGCTTTTAAAGTTCAGTCTTATTTTAAAAAAAGTTCTATTCTACATTTTTCTACTGGAAAACGTTTAGTATAATGAGAATTTTCATTTTACAAAACAGTGTCCTCTTCCATTCGTAATTTATTTGTAAATATTTTATAAATATTGATATTTTAAATTTATACCAAGTATATCCTTTGATGACATTTTTAATATGTGCCACAGAGAGAATATCGTTTTGTAGTAAAGCTTTAAAAATAGTTACTCTACACACAATAAATGTGAACAATGACTGTATATAATAGAGAAAAGTAGAAAAGTAATGTTTTTAGGAAAAAGGAAATACTGGAAAAGAAACACACAGAACAATTTGAAACGATATACTTCCCAAATAAACGATTCGATTATAGCTTTCGTTTCTTCATCGTCGGCTGCTATACTATATAGATATTGACTACATGAATCATTTACTAGAATCGATCTAACATTTTCGTATTATTTGAAAAATACACGAATAAAAAAAATACCGAAATCACAATGGCAAAACTGTTTTTCTTCAACCCTTTCGAACGTGTTAATCTTTATTTAATTTAATTAAAGTGTGTTTTTTGTAATGTAATTTCGTACCAGTTTTTCAATCACTTCAACCCCCAAACATTATACACTGGGCACGTGTTGTAGCACATAAATTAGGTTTTATAGATCCATTTCAACCCCACATATATATATTGTTTTGTATGCATAATAACAATCTAATGTGCGAATCACACAATATATACATATACACACAAACACACTCACCCTCTTCTTTTCTATAGAATACTATATCACATTTTAATGAATATTAAAACCATTTTATACGGCAATTTATCTGAATAACTATTATACGTAGTTTTTATCAATTAGACTGTAATAAATTGCAGCTGATTTAAATTAAACCTTATCGTCCATTAAAAACAGTCGACATTAAATATGTGTGTTGTACGAGAAACTGTTTTAGTTTGTTGTATGTTTGTATTATACACTAAATACCTACCATTTACACCATCACTTTATGAACTCGTGTCATGACTGTCATGTTATTGTGAAATTTATAAACATATAAGATGAAATTTACGATTATGCTTGGCACAATTTGACTATTATTGAAAGAAACAAGGTCTTTTGTACAACAGAACATTGTGAACGTGCAAATTTGCAAATATTGAATAAAAAGTATTTTTTTGCAAAAAAAATGTGCACATATGCAAAGGTTAATGATAATGTTGCTCCCAGAAGAGGAGGGCGCCACGGTTCAATACAAAAAATGTCACAAATTTTGATAATTATTGAAAGAAACAGTGTTGTAAAACAGAACATTCTGAAAGTGCAAAAATTGACTTAAAATTATTTTTTTGCCAAAAAAATTGCACCCACGTGTACATTATTTAAAGTGTAATGATAATGTTGCTCCCAGATGAGGGGGGCGCCACAGTTCAGCACAAAAAATGTCACTAAGTATAATATACCAGTGAAACTTTTGCGCTTTCATTTCACACACATAACATACATATATATAGTATATAGTATATATGTATATAAGCGCTTCACATTCAAGTTGAACACTACTTTAAAATATTTAATAGAATTTTTTATGAGCATCAGGGAAAAGATAGAAACGGGTCTAAATTTTATTCGTCAATGTCATCTAAAACGGATTCATCCCAAACACACCACTATACTACCCTCAGAGCATCATCGCAAAATGATTTCTATTCTACATTTTCTCTCTAATGTTGATGTTGCTGTGGGGTTTGCTTTTCGCATCCTCTCACTTCGTCCGTTGACACATTTTACGGTTTGTGTCAATTACTATTTGAATGATAGCGTAAAAAATTAATGCATTTCAAAATGTTAAATATACATGCGATGGTAAAATGTATAACAAGAAACATTATTGAAATTATTATGCTTGTTTTTATTATATGTATTAGAACAAGTACTATTTTAAGCATTATTATCGTAGAAAAAGAAATTATAAATGTAAATGGAGATATAATGAAACTACAAGAACAAATTTGCATAAACACAACAACTGACATAAAAATCACCATTTATTTACTTCTTAAATGAGTTCATACAGAATTCAGTAAAATGTTGAAATAAAGTCCATATTTGCGAATGCTTTATTATCATTAATTAAGCAAAAATTCTAAAAATATTACCCACATTTATACGATTTCACAATTTTATGAGGAACATAATAAATATTAACACAAAATATTTATTAATATATTATACAACATACATTTTCCATTTGATTTTAATGAATAATATGCATTTTAATGCATTTAATTTAATGTGATCCAAAAAATGGAAACAAGAAATTCAAGAGAAAGTGAACATTCTTCATTCAAAGGGCAAAACTAGAAATCTCTATAAATATCGCACATGTGCAACATTATTAAAAACAATTTCCGATTGCATTCCAATTGCAAGTGTGTACGTCAAGTTTGCTAAAATTGATAAATGATAAAATGCCACCAACATATGGTCATTACGATCATGGGACAGTGAATTTGTGGTACAAGTTCTGCTTTTGACTAACTCTCATCGTTTTTGCAGAACTAGTGAGATTTAATCGGTTACAGAGATATATATTATGGAATGATCTCTACACATACAGTCTCCACTCGCTTCAATATACGTTCTAATTGAATTTACCAGTTGCCACAAATAGATAATCAGTCACTGGCGAGCATTTGCTTCCAATTGCATTTCAATTGATATATGCATCGGGTATTAATATAAATAGGTTTTTGCCAACGTTAGCAATTTCATTAATTTTTCTCGATACGAAACTACAAGCCACCGTTTTATATGTATTTACCCTTTAATGAACCACTTTCAAGAAAAAACTTACACCAATATCGCAAATACTCAATTCTCGATAACAAGACAATTGACAACAAAGCATACATATATTTATCATTAAGATTTTGCTATAAAACAACACCACCATTGTTTCAAGTTGGTTCGGAAGTGCAGACTGGTATTATTAAAAAAAAACGTGATCAAGATATATCAAACAATGGTTCATTATCTGTAATGAGTCGTCGAGTTGTAAGTGTAAAAAATTTCTTTCGACCACCAAACCAAAGAAAAAACAAACACAGGCTTACAAACACAGAATATGATTTCTTTTTAACAAGATTTTATAAATGCGTTAATGCGTGTATAACAAGTTAAACTCGAGTATGTTTATCCGGAGATTTTATAACAATGTCAATGTAAATAAACGTGTTGAAGAAAACAAGCCTCTTCAACGTACATTTTAGTTCCTTGAACCTGGATTTGTATTTAAAATGCAATAGTTAAACGATTTTATGTAATAAATAATCGAAAACTATTTGGCAACATTTGCGATGATCCAAATTTATTGCTTCAAATGTTAATAGGTAATGACTCAAGAATTATAACATTGTTAAAAATAAATGTAATATTATAAATTTAAATAAAATACATACTGTAATAATTCTTGAAAATTTATTGCGAAGATTTGAACGATATATTTAATTATTATTAAATTATGTTTATAAAATGCTTTATATTAGACGTATTCAAGCTTTCAACTGCTGTTTTAACATATGCTTTCGATTTATATCTATATGAACTCCATCAAAACTATTTTACCTAATTGACATGAAATGCATGCAACATCGTGCTGTGCATTTTTTAAAAGCATTCTTCCCAACAAGCACTAAACTTGTATAAATCAAGTTACTATCTCTGAACGGCCAAAGAGGCATTTCGATTTTTCTTAAAAGTATTTTTCCCTCGCTCGTCAAAATAATAAACAATTTGTATTGTACAAGTTTGATGAATGAAGGCGAAGCGATTTAATTAAAAATTTAACATTCACAAGAACGATAATAATAATAATAAGTGCTTTGCATATAGAGAGAGGAAAAAAACGAGTGGCTGGAAAAGCTTATGAAAAATTACATTATAAGGAAATGAAGTAACTAAAATTCACGTCACTAGTAAACGGCGAGAGTAAGTATATAGTCTTGAAAAATAAGTGAATGTTTAAGTTAAGATAAGAAATATAATATATTAAAAGTGAGTGAATGCATTGAATTAAAATATACGCTTAATTTTGCAAAATTCTAAAAGTTTGCGCTTAATACGAAAGTTGAAAAAGTTTATAAAAAAAATCATGTGCACATTAGATGTAATAAATTTTAACGACTTATTGCCAACAAGTGGGGACTGTTTAAGTCTTTTACATTTAAAAAGTATATATTCCCATATAGAAAATAAAATGCAAGCAAAATAAAATCATTCTCCATCTTTTGCTTCTTCGTGTGTGTGCTTGTTTGTTGTTTGTTGTTGAATATACAGTTCATTTATTTTGTCGAAATTTTCTAACAGCAAATGATTTATCTATCGTGCTATATTTGAACGAAAATTGCTCCAAGTTTTAGATAAATTATACGGATTTTTTTTGTATTCTTGACTATCTTTCTCTTTTTTACACTTATATGCACTTGGGTGCTTTGTGCGAGCGTATAACACCTTGTAAATTATTCGCTGTACAAATTACGAAATCAAGATAAATCGTTGCAAAACTGTACCGAAATCTTTCTTTATTAAGAAAAAATTGCCAAAAGAGAGTATTCTTGTGAATTATTAAAATTAAATTGGACTGAGTTTTGCATTTGATGGATCAACAAGCAGTTGCCAACATTTTTTCACTCCTCAAGTGTTAATCAGTAAAAAAGTGGCCAAATCCATCCAGCAGCACATAATACTTTATTAAAATTAGAAAATTACTGACTGTAAATAATTTGTCATGATATTTACATAAATAATGTACAAAAGAAACCGGTAGCAGCATGTTTTATCATAAACAAGACAACTACAACCACTGAAGAGTAATTTAACACCTCCTAAACCTTTCGTCACGTTCAAATAACCTTGGATCTCTCCTCATGGTTAACGTTTATTATCTTTTTCACCTGTTAACACACTCATTTTCTACATATATATACAATTATCATTCAACCAATTTATTCGAATCATTAACAATTTTTTCCACAATTAATACAGTTGTCAACAATGACGTCACTATTCCTAATTATTTGACACAACAAACGTGTACGTTATTTTATAATCTATTATTAATTTTCAATGTGTTTTGTTTTGTCATGATGAACTATTAAAGCCATTATAAAAACATGACGTCACAAATGAACGATTTTTAAACCACTGCATATAATAATAGAAACATTCTAATATTATTGACAATAGCCTATATATATATATGCAATAATTGTTATACGTTATCCGATTAATAGTTGATTTAAATGGGCCTGTTCTCCGAATGAATATAATCTGCATTTTATGTTTCAATAATTTTTTTTCCAGCATAAATATAATAGTTACACAGTAGTGATGGTGCAAAATTGGTTCGATTTGTCGATAAATCTTCAGCTAAATTTCCGTAAACCTTTTATTTTCCCCTGTCGAGTATATGCACTCATTTTCAGTCAATTTTATCCAATTAATTTGTCCGTTACACGATAATTACTTAATTTTCTACTAATGAACAACTTGGTGCATATATGTATGTTGGAATTAAAAAGTAATTTACATCATCAATTTATCGTTGAAACTATATTAATGCTTGTATACTCATATATTGCTGAAACTGGCATTTCTTTAATTTGGTTAACAACATCCTTACGTTTTTTCCAACCTTAATTTGCTAATTAATTTTAAATATTCAGTATACGTCACGGGTGATTAAAAACAGTTCAACCCCCTTTATTTTCACTATATGTATGTGAAAATTCTTCACTGTTCTCGTTTTTGTTGCTGTACGAAAAAAATGCAAACAGCCTTTTTTATTGCTTTTTGATTAATTGTTCCAAGTAATTACAGTTTTGCGTGCAAACTGTCTACGAACAGTTCTGTATATAATACAATAATATTATTCCACCGTGCATTTAATGTGTGCAGTGGTTAAACATTTATTTCTTTTACACAATTAAGTGTAAGAATAATGTTATCATTTTATGTGATAATGCACCCCTTTGTGAGCTTATCTAATAGGTCATTATTATTATTTATCTACAAGGTGGCGAGTGTATGGGTGCCTAAAACAGGGTCGATCGGATTTTAGGGGATTACCCCTACGTGTTAGTAACGCCATCTATAATTCACAGCCGGACATCAGGTACAGTCACACAACCCTTTTGACCGAAACAAAAAAAAAACACAGAAATAAATCTGTGTGTTGGCAAAATATAAATGCGTGGATAATAATAAAAATATTTTTATGATGAAAATTATTCATGGTCATGAAATAAGAATGGTAAGAACAAATCGGTCATATTGTGCTGACCGAACAGCCATAAAATCGTCCACATATGATGGACGAAATTGTGTTGATGGTGACGAGACAGCATTTTTATTAGTCGATTGCAATTCTTTTTTCTTTCCACACATTGTAATACATTGCATTTTTTGTCTCATATATGTATATTCTAGAAAAAAAAATGTCGCATCGCTATTGTAATATCATAGCAGACGAGAGTAGCAGGGCATGAATTTTAATCACCATCTCGCAGGTCATGACAATTCACTCTCACTATTTATATACACAAAACTGACTGTACATTTCATATAGTTCATCATATACAGAAAGGCCAACCACAACAACATCAACAACAGACTAAAAAGCCCATGACTGTGTCGGCCTGCCTGATGTTGCTTGCCAACTTCATCATCTTTATTATTCTGCTTACAATTCAGTTTTGAAAATGACTTTTATGCACAAATTTACCAACCAAATTATGGTCATTGCTTTATTAACATTTTCGAATTGTTTATTTGACATATAAATGAACTGAACTAAATTTCGTGTTTCTCTTATCATAGTAAACATGTGGTCAAATATTTATAAACAGAAACATATTTTATGGAAAACTTTGCAACACATTAGACCGCAATAAATCAAGCTCGTCTTAACATTGTTGTTGTATTTTTTTAAATCAATTGGGATTTAGCTTAATAAACACCCGAAACATGTTCAATCGCCCTTTTAAGCCATATATTTGTAAATTGTTGGAATAACGTGGATGCCTTCACCCATGTAGCTACTAGCTACTGCCACACACACATATATATTATATATATGTACATATATAAAATATGTATATGTTACCGGCCAAACCCGATTTCAGGACAAACTAGTTTTGCCTAGTTGTTAGATTAGCATAGGTTAGGATAGATTAGATTAGGTTAGGTTTGGTTTGATTAAAAAGTGTGAGATTTGGCTTCGCGTAAGCGAAGCCAAGTCTCATCACAACAACTCAATACAAACCTAATCTAATCTAATCTAACACGATAGGAAGAACTAGTGTAGCCTAGGAAAAACTAGTTTAGCCTAGGGAAAACTAGTTTGTCCTGAAATCGGGTTTGGCCGGTAACATACACAAGCTTTAATACTAATTAAAGGGACTCTAACTGAGAGACAGCTCTAATTACACATTAATGGTATTATAATTACTTTCATTCGTTATTTTTGTATAATGAACATTTTTACATAAATTAATATGATACATATTTATAGAGAAAAACGCAAAGTTATTAATAATAATGCTTAATGTAGCTTTTGGAAGTTAATGTTGGTAGAAATGATCTAAAATTCTC
>SSSI01007931.1:0-63658 GCA_004796505.1 Oryzaephilus surinamensis | reverse complement strand
TCGAATTCCATCTATGCGTCCGTCATTAACTTTTTAATTTTTGTGGATATGTGTGAGTGGAGGTCGCGGTCCTAAATCTTTTCAGCGATTTTTTCAGACAACTGTTTCATGGAAATATTTAATCGTTTCAGATTTGTCGCAAAGTTTCATTATGATTCATTCATTTAGAGAAGAATTGCAGCCATTCAAAGAAATCCTAGTTAAAATTTTAGAATCTGTAAGCGGATTTTCGTTCAGCGGATCATAAAAAAACACTCAACAATTGTTTTGATATATTTGTTTTATTTTATCAATAAATGTATTTTTCATATTCATCAACGGAAGAATTGTAGCCCTTAAAAAATACAATACTTTTTTAATTTATAAGCGGATTTGGATTCAGTGGATCAAAAAAACACTGAATAATTGTTCCGATATATTTATTTAACAAAAAAATTGTTTCTACATTTGATTGTAAAGGTATTTTGCCATTTATGAAATATTTCGATAGAAATTTAAAATTTATATTCTCCATTCCAACAGGGTATTATTATTCACATTTTATACAAAAACAGAGAAAATGATGGAGCTGCATGTTGTATAGTTTTTGTGTTTTCTTATTATTGTATTATAGCCACTATTCACTCCTCTACATACATATATATATCTGCAAATACTGTAAAAGGACATACATTTCTACATGCAATCACCATTACATCAGGCCAGAGAAAGAGAAACGAATACACTTGAAAAATATATATAAGACTGGTTCGTCAGCAGCATCGCAAGCTGTCATTACACCACATATCAAACTGCACACAAAAGACATAACCTGTCAATCAAAATCTATCATTCCTCGTAATATACGTGTCCCCGTATGACTAACCAACCGGTAAAATTAATACCAGAAATCAGTTGAAAAAAACCCAATCCACATCTTTTATCATATTATCGATGTGATGCAGCCACATATTTGTTTTACTAATTTTTAAAACAGTTGTGTTTTTGCCGTTTTTCAATTAAAATACAATTTAATTTTTCCTGTTCTGTCGATTGCCTTATTACATTGTAATTTTTGTTGTTTGTTTGTTTGCAACATTGTAAATTATTAATGTTTTACCATCATGTGGGCCGCGCGGTTTAAATTTTGGCGAAAGCGCGCCATTAAAGATTCTTTTCGCGTATTGTACTTGTCATAATTTGCTGTTTATTAATTATGGCATTGTATATATGTAAGAGAACGCTTTTTGTTGGTAAACGAATTTATAATTTTGTTTTGAAATGAAAAATTTAATTTATTTATATATCCTTTAACAATGTATGTTGTTACTCTGCGTAAGTGAATAACAAAACTTCATAAAAACGACGACGGCAGCTTTTTAAGTGGTATAACACAATGGCGAAAAAACTAATAAATGTTATGTATTGATATGGAATGGATATGAGTTATGTGCTGGGGGTTACTTTGGAGGGATAGTTACGAGTAATAACAATAAGTGGTAATAATACGAACGTAGAAAATTATGCAGAACATTGGTTAAATTTAATATTGCGAAATATTCGTATAGTTGGTTTAAGGAATTTATTTATTAAGGGCCATAGATAATTGAAATTATTTGAAGTTATTGAGATTAGCAGTATTTTTTTACACTCATATATAAGCCTTGCGCTCCAAACGGAATCCGAGAAGATTCATTCAGCTTCTAGTTAAATAGTTTGAATTAAATGCATGCTAACCGAAGAAACCCATCTTCCCAGAACCGAGCAATTAAATTAGTAGCCAACATTTCCTTATTTCTTTTATTTACATACAATTATTACTAACAGTCTAAATTGTTTGTAAAATGGCATTCGCACGCAAACTACTAACAAATTTTCTTCATTTTCCACAATTCTTACATAAATAATATATTAGCTGTATGGTGGTGGAAGATTCATTTTATGTCCAGACGATTCAGCAGCATTCCATTCGATGTGGAATTTGCAATGTCGACCATACAACCAACAAACAACCATCAGAAATATTTACTTCGTTAACAAAGATAATTACTGTTTGCTATGTGTTGAATTGCAATTTCTATGTGTGGCTATTAGTGGAATATTTGCGTATATAGTTTTGAAGAAAAACTTTACAATATTGTCTAATTCGTTCAGAAACAATCGATAATTAATAGTTTTCCATTCAAGAAATAACATTAAAAGAGTAAATATAAAGTTTTATAACTTTATTAAGCCAGTTTTCTTAGAAATTATACCATAAATTCATAAATATACACACACAGTTACTCATCAAAATTAAAATGAAGACATCCATCCATTCGTTCTATCTTCTACTAATATAGTGGCCGGCCTGAAGATTTACGAATTATCGGTTTCAGAGGGCCGGTTTTTCACCCGTCCACTATAATATGTATAATGTTAATATCACCGAACAGATCTGTGGTAATATGAGAAGTTTGTGGTGTGCCTGCATGCATGATTACTGTTTCGAGTGAGAAGGACTGAAGAAGAGTAGTCATGGCACATCATATATACTCAGTCAACTGTTGTGTGAATGAATATTATAAAACGTATATATGTATATGGGCTTTTGGTTGTTGTATCGGTTCTTTGCCTTGGATTAGCTAATGTCTGATTGATGAATTCATTAAATTGTTTAGTGACGGCTTAATTAGATCCTATCACTTACTTATTATATAGATGCAATTAGTCACATGCCAACCAGACATCAAATCACTACTGTCAGGTGAAAATGAGGTGAAAAAATGAATTAATTAGCGGTTTTTTCAACACTGCCATATTGAATTACTGATTTATTTGGAATAAAACTACCTAAGAACTTCTTTATATGCGAAAGATTTAATTTAAAGACCGTTTTATACATACATGAGTTGAATTTGTGGAAATTGATTGAAAATTGTCAACTGTTTGAACAGACCAATTATAATCCTTGTTGTATATTTTGAGAAAAGCAATAAGCTTCTTATAGTTGCCAGCAAAGTTGTTAACATTCAGAAAAAGACATTGTTGCCCATGTTTGACAACTTAATATCTTGTTTGTATCATTTGTAAGAAAACTATACGGACGTGCTGGTTGTTAAAACGTTTGAAAATCTTTCCAAAGTTGCCAAACAAGCAAAACTTGTGGAACATTTTGAAAAATGATTGAAATTAATTTTATATACAAATTCTTAATTATTGCCTGATGGCGTAAAAATTTCCCTCCAACTATACAAATGTATTTACAACTGAAATGATTAAATATAATTTATCCACCAGCACACACAGGTGTACAATTAATGTAATACGTTCTTATTAAGGTATTTACTGCTGATTTAAATAGATAGTTCATACACTATGATTTAAAAGTATAAATGTTTTACAATTTATGCAGATTCTATTCATATTATGATTGTATTGCATAATTTAAATGCAAATTACAGCTGATGGCAAATTTTATATTATGCATTTATATTACACATAGAAAATCAGATATACTTAATACATAAGTATAAAATATACCTATTTAAAATGTATACACAAAATTGAAAGTATAAATTTCCACTACAGTTTCCGGATGATCTGTTAGAAAAGAAAGAGCTCTGAAGAAGAAAAAAAATTAATACCATTAAATGCATTCCAAAGCTCTATCGAAGTTTACATTGTATTACGTCCTAATGATTCAATTATACGATATCAATTTGTAGAAAAAAGAACGGTTCCCATCAGCAGCACCAACATAGACAAAAAATAACCAAGTGGGCAATCAAATGGTATAGTTTTTAATTCGGCATTTTTACTGTGCTAGGGGGTTAGTTTTTAAAATGAACACACACACAATCGTCCTGTATATATAATAGTGTTTTTTAGTTCCTGTGTGTTATAATAGTTTACGTGTGTGTGTGTGTGTGTGTTGTGGAGAAACAGGTATGAAATTTGAATTGTCGGCGAGACAGAAAGGTGAACGCCGACGAGGTGTGAGAGATAGAGATGTTGGGTGTTCAGGCGAGCAATTAGAACGCCTTTTGCAATGGCCTAATGATGGGTCACGCGGTGGCTTCGGGCATCACGCGTATTGGACCACCCAGCACAGAAGTATAAGAAGAAAAGATGCTACATAATACACTATCCACTAAGAACAATGATTCTTGGTGTTTTATATATATCATATATATGCTATGTTTGGTGTGCTTTTGGCTTTTGCTGCCCCCGAATGGATATAATATACACAGCATGTTATAATATAACCATCACATTTAAACATTCACAATAATCTTCTTTATTATGTTATTATATAGATATCATTTGGTGGGTTTTGATTCGGTATCAACCACCTGGGGATTTTTGGCTGACTTGCACATCTATTCGCTTGTCAACGGTTTACAATCATTTGTCATAATAGTGCAGGAATGTATGGTGGTGAACAGTTTTTTTTTTCAAGAAAAAGGCACTTTTCCCCATAAAACAGTTGTTTTACGGGAGAAGCATTGATTTAATAAAAATCGAAGTTAAACATACCTCTGGTCAGTTATTTGAGAAAATTATTTTGAATATATTTGATCATCAAAGATTATAATCAACTATTATATACCTAATAATGGATTTCTCACAACCTCTGGCTAAAGAATGAATCAAACCGGTATCAGATAATAAAATATAACTAAAAATAACAGTCTTTTTCTTGAAAAAAACTTAATACGAGTATTTAAGGAAATCAGAATTCTTCATGAATTCATTTTAAAAATTTATATGTATACTCGTATGTATAAAATTTTATTATTTTTAAATAATATACACTTATAAATATTAAAATTTAAATAATAATGTTATACGGACCTGATTTTTAGCGATTATTTATTGCTCGAGATCAGTAGCTAAAAAAGTATACGATTAATGAAAAAATTATGTATCTTTGTAATATTAGTTATTAAGGAAGAACAATAAATTATACGATTTTAAAACAATAACAATAAATCTATCGTGAATATCAAGTAAAATGTCATTTGAATTTCATATGGAAATCGTCATTTCTAACATTAGTAGTCAATTTGATAATAGAAACCATTTAAAAGCAAATTATGTACAATTGTCTTGAATCTACCTTGTATTGTACCTATAATGAGTCATTAATCGCATCTGTTTGCAATAGGAAAACAACATCATGAATCAGTACCGCATTCTCTGATTGCACTTAATGCATTTACATGCCAATTAAAATGTGTAATACATCTTAGCCCTCAAAACAGAAAACGCACCCAAACACAAACAACAACCATTTGATCAATTAGCAATAAATTAACGATTGTAAAGCAACAACATTCATCGTCCATTCAGATAAATGCTTTTCTTTTCGTTTGAAGTGAAACGAAACCAATATAAATATATAAATAAATATACAGTCTTCGATTATGTTCAAATTAGCTGATCAAGAACAGAAGAATGTTTTACCTGGACCTAATTAGAGAACGATTAGTTTCATATTATTAGTGAATCCGGGTAACATTTAAAATGACTCAGATAAAAACAAGAGTCTGATAGGAGAGGAGCCAATATTTTCAATTTAATTTGCATATTTATATACGAAATTTAAAATATCAAACGAACAAATGGAACATTTTTGACTATAACACGTCATTTCTTCTTATTTAGAGCATTCTGTTCACACATTTAATTAATTATATACAATTTGTTGTATTTTTAAATCGATTATAAATTTTTTCTCATCTGACTTCCGTCTACAAACAATTAATCAAATATAACATCCTGTAGAGATGATTATTTTCAGAATCAATCTATCAAAATTAGGATAATTTATATTAATTAAAAAACCAATTCACATAAATTATACAAACAATGTTGTGAGACGAGTAAATGTGAAAATTTTCATACTGACTTTACAAAAATTTCCAACACGGACTATAAAAGGTACCCAAAGGTATATAGTTCGTCCCCGTACATTTCAATCAAGTTTCACTACATGTATATACGGCACAATATCAGTAGAAAAAAATTTTGTAAACTCATGGTATGTAATGCTATCTTTGTTGTCCGATGACAGCTAGAGAATTCCCGTCGAACAAGAACAATAACGAAAATGACTAGCCATAATGTATATGTGCCCATAATTTTTTCTCTTCTGTGTTTCATTTTGTTCATTTCATAAGCAGCCATGCTCATAACATGCATATTTGTCTAATTAACTCAGATCCCTTGAAAGCATGATTCGGCCAAAACGGTTCTAAAATAGAAGAAAACAAAGAACCCATCCACCATCCACTATAATACCTATATAACTTGTACCTGTATATATATTTTATTACAGTATAATGAAGCGAAGAATTGCAATAATAATAAGAAAATAAGTAGCTTAATGTATGACGAGAAATTACAATTTTTAACGTTCATTATTTGTAATTTGGTTTGGTTTGATTGTCTAATCAAGCATAAATGCAATCTTTAAACGAAATATAATCAAGACAAAGTCGTATATTCTTTCATTCATATTCAAAACTACCAATGTTGGAACGTAAAAGAAAAATCCAGTAATAAAATAAAATATATATACGAGTAACAGTGTGACAGAGTTGATGATATCCATCAGGAGATCAAATAGACGAGCCGTGAAAGAGTATATATAGCAGAGTAGAGTGTCCTCTTGTATATGGATGTGGAGCTTGAACAAGTCCATGGGAACATACCTACACACCAACACTTGAAAAAAAACCACTATCAAACACACGATCGCATATATTGTGTGTGTGCCCAAGTAGCAAATTAATATTCATGTAACGAATCTGTACAGAATGTGTCTTACATTTACATTTTCTTGAATTCGTTCCAATTCAAGCGAATATATGGTATGTTGGGTGGGTTTTTTCTACTTTTTTTGGTGCACGATGGTCAATTCCTAAAACGATATGTTCCAAATTATTAGTCATAGAATATTTTAACGAAAATATCACAACTCTTTGTTATTTTATTACCAATATTCATGTCCCATAATTCATCTTCAAACGCTCGCATCTACGCCACAGTTTAGTGACAATTATGTGCAAATAAAAAGGCCCAAAAGGCCATCAATAATATCCATTCGCAAGAAGAACACAACAACTCGCATATATGTATAGAAGTATACATGTAATACATAATATGTGAATGTGTGTACGTTTTAAGTGTAATAAAATAAATCATAATGTGCCGATGGAACAAGTTCTAGTTCACGGGCAAGGTCCGGCACGTTTTTCTGCCCAAGGGCGGATGTATAAGAGTGTATATATGGGGAACAGCGAGCAATACAACATCGGAGAGCCTGAATAAACGTAAAGAATGGAAACCTATCTCTTTTCAACTGTGTATAGAAGAAGAAGTACTATAAACGAAAGAACGATTCAAGACAGATCGGTTATTAAGAAGTCTCTTGCAGCACATGGTACAGCGTTGGCGGTGTATTATTAATGGCTATTAAGCTTTAGTTTTCTTCTGCCGCAGCACAACTCATCTTTTGCTGTTATATGATGCTGCATGCCATCCACACACACACATGTATACACATATACACTGAGCCTCTTTCTCTAAACAACAAACAAGAAAAAACGAACAAAGTGCCTTGAAATTGTATTATATATCTCTTCACTTTATAAATGTAGTGCCAATGTACAATAATACGCAAACACTATCTATAATAGTTATACGAAAGCTAGTAATTTATAAATTATACAGATCATGTGTTTGTATTTGTTTGAGTTTTCTTTGTTTTTTCTGTTTTCTACCTATATGGTGGAGTTTTTTTAGCTTTGGATAGGCATCGAAATTAATTTCCATCATCATGCTTCACGATAATAGATAATTGAAGGCCATATTCTTGAGGGATATATAGATGAGAGGTGTCGATATAATTATCGACGTTGGTGTTCCAAAAAATGAATATTGCTGTGTGCAAAAACAAAACACACACCTGGCCATTTCGTAACAAAAATTGTGTTGATGATGATGGTGTGACCACAAAAATGTTTTACTAACTAAATAACTGCCTGTATTCAAACTGTCTTATAAATATTAAATGATTTGTTAACTATTTCCTATTAGTGTTATGTTAATTAATGTCTGGAAAAAATTAAAATGTCAAGAAATATATTAAATGTGGATAAATACGAGCTGGAGGATTGGCAAAAAATGTTTGTAAACTAAATTAGGTAAGATAATGTCGAGGTATTGTAATATACTTATATATTTATTAATTTATTGATAAAGGAAATCATAAATTAAAGAAAAATTGCTTTTTAATATAAATGAAAGTTGATTTTAGGTGAAGCTCTTGAAATTTTCATTTCAAAATCAAAGATCACCTTCGCTGATCACAATTTCAATAATGTCATTGTGCAATTTTCTCACACCATAATACAATTATATGTCCACGTCTAAAAAAAAAATAAAACAATATACATGTTGTTGTTAATACATCAAAAACAATGACTGTGTGTAAATATAGATGATCGTTGTTTAAAAGATATATCAACAATCGATTGCGTGCAGATTATATTTTTATGGCTATTAAAGTCACGACAGATATCTATATGAAATAAAATAGACATTTATTTATTATATTTACAATATTTAAACCAGTCTGAAATAATATTTAACAAGCACCATTTAATATCTCTTCTGAAATATATACGAAAAAAAAAACCACTGATGTACTGAATGAGATGCTTTTATAAAACAAGCTGTAAATAATAATTTAATTATACTGGAATTATTTATATGTATATTAAAGTTTCTGTACCTACAACCAATTAACGAAAATTTGTTTAAATATGAATTTAAATCATTAATTCAATGTTGTTTTTCCGTTTTTTAAAAGTCACACGCAAACTGAATATTAATCATATCTTCTTCACGTTTTAACATAAAAATATATCGAAGGAAAATGCTATGATTTCGGTTTATAAGCTACAAATTATGAAATTATTCCAATTACTCGTATAATATTAAGCACGCGTCTATAAATAAAGTAATTAGATATATATATCTGGATGAAGTAATCATTGAACATCGTAAGTAATCTCCCAAATACAGCCGTGACTTAAAAATTTAATTCTTTTAATCAATTGGTCCATTGAGATTGCGTGATCGGAGCATGTCTACGGCAAATTTATGTTCCGGACCCATGAAGATGTCTTAAGTGCCCCCCAGGAAGCGACTTGCGTTTGGGTGGTCTTAGAAAGGACGCTGCAAACGTTATCAACAACATTATGCATAAAGTCCAATCTATTTGGATGATGATGGGGGCCTATATATGCACCGAGATGGGAAGTTTATAATAATTATCACTTCACAATGTCAACTTATAAAAGCTGTATATAAAGAACAAACTAAATTATGTTGTAATGTATACATAAAATGGGGCCAATCCAATCATTTTGTTGTTCGAATTAACGTATATATTATCTATATGATTGTCATTTTGTATATTATTATCGGACGGGTTGGTGTTCCACTTATTTGCGCTTTGTGGGCCCCTTTCCTTTCTTTCAGATTATGTTGCTTCGCTCGTCATAAAGATGTTGTTTAATGTTTGCTTTTTATTAGGCGCATTAACATTTTATCTTTGCGAAAATTACCGTTTAAGCAAATTTATAATTTTTTCAAAGATCTTCATTATAAATGAAACAGAGAGCTAGAATAGTTTGAAAAACGAAATGGATGTGTGCGATTTATTTTCAACGTATAAATTCGTAAAAAAGATAATAATCCCGCATATGCCTTAATTACCTTTCATTACTAATGAAATTTGTCAACTTCAATCCGATTACACAAGAAAATTACAGTAATTACTTCCTTCACATCGGCTAGAAAATATATTATAAAAATTCTTCCTATATTATTATAGGCAATTACAATTTACATACATTAATCGGAATATAAATAAATAAATGTTGTAAACCTTAAACCGTGTATGTCTAAATTGATTAATGTCTACACAAATGAGATTCCAATCGTTTATTATAAAACAGCATGAATTAATGAATTTATTAGCAATTTTATTACATAGTGCTGCTATGTTTCATTTTGCGTTATTAAATGGATTTTTATGTATATGTTACCGGCCAAACCCGATTTCAGGACAAACTAGTTTTGCCTAGTTGTTAGATTAGCATAGGTTAGGATAGATTAGATTAGGTTAGGTTTGGTTTGATTAAAAAGTGTGAGATTTGGCTTCGCGTAAGCGAAGCCAAGTCTTATCACAACAAACTCAATACAAACCTAATCTAATCTAATCTAACACGATAGGAAGAACTAGTGTAGCCTAGGAAAAACTAGTTTAGTCTAGGAAAAACTAGTTTGTCCTGAAATCGGGTTTGGCCGGTAACATATACATAGAAATACGTACTGAGAAAGTGTTTTGAAAAGTGTGTAGGTATAGTGTTTAGGAAGCTAAAATGTTAAGAAAACAAACCGACAACTTACCTTCAATCTGGACTCCTTCCATCTCAATTATTTTCGTAAATATAACATTTTGATAAACATTCAAAGGTAATAAAATGAGTAAAATAATGTAGTATTTGGTATGTACAAGACATTTATTATTAGTATTGTTGACAAGTTTATTTCTTATATAATATAAATAAGGTAAAGTTTATATATAAATTTTATTACACACAAAACTTGAAAATAAAAATATCAACAACTATATAATATATACAAAATGTGTATTGGAAAAGGCATGGAAAAAAAATTATAAAAAAATTAGTGTCCATAAAATGATTTTATTAATATCTTCTATATATTTAAAGAAAAATGATTATATCACTTGCAAGTACTAACTATGGACCTATTGTTGCATAGTTTGCACTTTACCTCACAGCACCATACAAAATGACAATTACAAACGGTTTGAACAGTAACTTCTGACTTGTCGTAACCACGACCGCAACACAAAATCACACAACCATCTTCGCCCTGTGATGTCTCATTACAAGTACGTCCCTGTGTACCGAACGAGCCCAAGGTGTGATTCGGTGTACAATAATTCGGCGATTCTTCCGTATACACCAAATCAACACGTTCCGGTGATTTGATGGTCGCCCCTTCTGGCATAAAACTTTTACCATCATTACCAGCAATCACTTTCACAGCACCATCGAAACGCTCCTTCAATCGATTTCCAATTTCCCGAAATGTCGGCATCTTTCTTGAACATGTTTTCAATGTACACGAACCGGACAAACCATGACACTTACAATCGTCATGCATGTGGTGCTTAATTGCCTTTTTTAGAAGAATAAAAATTATTTACAATGGACAAAACAACATGTGAAGAGCATGTTTGGACTTACCAATCTTCCAGCTATATAATTGTGTAATTTGACTAAATTTTTTACATCACTTCGATTCTTGTGTCGATCTAAAAAATCCTTAGACCTCTTCATACCATAATTAATGTTGTCACCACCACAACCACGCCATTCATAATTGCTTTGAATTTTCCCAGTGTTATATTTGTGATGTTTCTTTCGATTATTAATTTTATATTTCATCTTCTTATCACATGAACAGCCCAACAAATCACCCTTGGAACATGCCCTAGTCACCTGAAATGTAATACCGGCTGCAATAATGGCATTCACAAAGCCCGTTTCTCTTGTATCTGAAACAATTAAATTGTTTTTCCAACCACAACATACCAAATTGATTGTTTTGTTTTAAAATTGTTTTCGTATCAACAATAAAAGCCTAAACCCGTGGAATTTGTACAAGGGAAACTATGGCCATTTTGATATAGCCAAAAAAAATTTTTGGGCATTCATACAAGCCGAACATTCTTGTGTGTGTACTGTGTTAAATTTTATTAATAAAATAATTAGGTGGCAACTTGCACGCACAACGACAAATATGGAAAAATGTCCGGCGTTTATTTCACTGTTTTTTTTTTCTGTTGCGATTGAAATGATTTTGGAAGTCTAATTAGTCTTGATCGTCAAGTGAATTTATATTTAACTCCATATCTTGATGTACGAAATATATCACAGCCATTGTCAGACAATAGAAGTGAACGGTTTTCGTTGTTGTCGTCGTCGTTGTTGATGGAAGATGGGATAAAAACTTGAATTCCAACGTAAGGGCAAATGTTTACAGATTTGGAAATGGTCTTGCTGATCAGGTATGCGTCTTCTGGCTATAAATTTACTACTGCGACCAAACTTTGAACTCTTTGCTGAAATTCAGCCAACAAGATCGAACGTATTTTAAAAAATTGAGAGTTAAAACTGCAAATTTCCATTTTTCAACGAATTACATTATTTCATTACTTTTAACATGGGTGCAAATTAATAGACGATTGTAGAAATACATATATACGTATATATGAACATCGGTGAAAAGATGTGCCCGTCTGATAAAGTGTCAGGTAGCTGGACGAGTGATAATAAACTTGAAGGAGCTTGTCACTAAGCTTTTAAATCTCTCTCATATTCTACTGTTAAACACTTAAGATAAAGATAAAAGACTTTGCTCAAGATAATACCTTTACTTATTAACTTTTATTACTTATCTTTGATCATTTTTGATTTTTTTTCCGTTTCTCGTGTATGGAGATCGAGAGGGATGACGCCGAAAAAACAAACTTGTCGTTTCAACAAAAATTGACAGGGACATTTATTAAAAGAATACTTCTATTGACTTGACAAGCTTTCGTACATTTATAATATTTTTTCACAACTATAATTATTGCAATTTAACAGTTGTTCGCACATATCTTATTATCTGATAATGTTCAACGAATAAATCAATCACTCACCTCGTTCCATTACTCTTTTTATGCTCCGTTTTACAGATGTACAATTCCATCGTCTGTAACGAAACTGATATTCGCATTCTTGTTGTGCCAGTTGTATACCAAAACTGATTTGTTTCAATAAACCTGGCTTATTGTGGCATATATCGGCCATTCTGCCACGCACTTTTCTAGGCCTTTTGCACATTTGACTTGGATCCATTACCATATTACTAGTATTAGTCCTGTAACAAAATATCCCATTTTTTTTTCTTTATTGAGGAACGGTTTATTTGCATATTTTTGTTCTAAATTTACTACTTAATGAGTCTATTAACTAATCGTGACGGTCGAGCATTAAGTACATGCTTGTTTATAAACATTTCAATCAAGTATTGGGAATCTGGACATGATACACTATCGCTATATCACCTGCCTGTATGTTGTTAGAAAATAAACATTTGTGGATGTTTACTAAGTAAGATAGTGATTAGAAAGTGTGTACTTGGTATTTATGCAATTACTTACTGTTTTTAGCAGTAAAACTGACGGCTACAGGATAATTTATGGCATATAAATTAACGTGCTACTCTACATTCTATCAAATTAAATTTTTTTCCTGTATGCTTTTAATACAATGTTGTGTTAGATACAATGTTTTCATTATTTACGATTCATTCAATACGTAGAAGTTTATTTTTAAACATATTCAATTTAATAAATGTTACAATTCCTATAAATTCGTTTACTATAACAAATAAAGAATCAATTTTGTGACAATGATTTTGTATTGTGCGGTTTTTACTTTCAATAACACAACCAAGGTTTTACGAGACGTTAATACCAAAGCATTAAAATGTTTAAGTAATGTTAAAAACTTAAATAAACCGCATTCACTAAGGAAACATATTTCGAGTTTTAATTAAATGAATGAGGAAGCAAGATTTTATAATGAACGGAAAGAAAAATCCACTAAAGAAGATATAGTTTTGTTCCTGCATATAAGAAAACGTTTATTTTTCAATTTGGAAAAACTACAGAAAGTAATAACCATTTATAAGATAAATAAGTTGTAAGAAGATAATGTGTGGACAGAAACAAGGTACTGTAATGTACACAAAACATTACAAGAAAGAAGTAATATAATACGGAACATGTTTTGTTGTTGATGTTGCACATGAAAGCAATACCAACAACAACCAATGGATATACCCATGGGACGTCCCGTGTAGCGTGATTGGAGAGTACCACAAATATCAGTACTTCTCACCTGATGATGCCAACAAGCTGTACCATCCGGTGATATCGATAACAGATACCAATTTATTGGATTCGTATTGGTCCATTCGTTAACAGCTTACTTTCCAATCAACTTTTAACCAAATAACGAGAATAGACAACAAAGTACCCACAAATTGTAAACGCGTCTTTCAACAGTTGTTCCAAATTTTTTTTTGGTAAATTTTGAATGAGACAAATGAATCCAACGTCAATTAACCAGGAAAAATATCTAGTTTGAACGAACATTTTTAGTTTTGTTTGCAATTAATTTTGATCAACCTTAAGCATTTCAATGTTATTATTCTTATTTTTTCTCGATCGACACACATCTGTTCAAATTTAGAACCATTTATTTATTACCCATCATCTGTCATCCGTACATCTTTAACAAATCAAAGGGGAATCTACGAAAATCTCGAAATGTTTACAAAATTTCACATCATATTTAATAGAAATACAACATATTTCAATATACAGAATTCCTTGAACTTGTACACATTTGTTTAAATTTTTGTTCTTGTCTAGTAAAATAGTAATTAAATATTTAATTTGCCTCATTGAATGTAAGATTTGTGTGTAAATATTACGTTAACATGTTAAAACTAATCCCGTTATGTACAGTTTGTTGGTGTTGGAGGATTTCCTCATGCTGCTCAAAAAGCACTATGTTTTTTCCATTGATTTATAATGTTTACATTCACACTATTATTCCAAAAAAACAGCCCCCTTATCAAATCTCCCATAGCACTTTTATATATTATCTCATCAGAAATGTTCTGAAATGAGCGCATATTTTATTCATTGTTTTGGCCTGCTCGCTTTCCGGATTTAAGTCCAATGCAATTATTTCAATATAATGACATAATTGAATGATACAAGTTCCAGGTGTTCATTTAAAATGCAAACTACCAATCAATGTCAATTATATATAAATAAGTTATATGATTTTCTATTTAATTTGTTCACCTACGTATACATGTACATAAATTAGTCGGTGCTTTGATAATAATTTTCTCACTAACTATATTTATAAGGTATTTTCTTGTTTCATATGAAACTGCACGAAATGTCGCATGTTTACATAAATTTTTTTAATGACAAAATATATGCTGTAGCATTTATCTGACCTATATAATTAACAAATTGTGAATTTATGTACGTAATTTTAATTATACAATAATGATTGTTTTTTAGAATAATAATACAAACTAGTTTGAATTGTATATTAAAAATTTTCTTAACAAACATGTCTTTTATCTTATGTTTGCATCATTTTTATAATACAACATTGTTTAACGTTGTATTATATACAAAGTTTGTAATTCAACAATGATAAAACAGGATGCAATATATTTCAATAATTTTCTACATTTTGTATAAAATAATTAATATAAATTTATTACTTTAACATTTCATGTTGGAAATAAATTTTATGTATAAAATATGTTCATAAAGTAACATTTAGTAACAATTTCATTTGTAATTAAAGCACAGTTAACTCAACTTTATATTATATTGTCTGCAAGTGACATTAAAATAATTTTATTAATATTTACATACATATTTATAAATGTTTTCTTGTGTGTTATTTAAAGTTGCAACAAATTGCCACAATTAAATTAATTTATTATTGAATATATTGTTGTTGTATACATAATAAAGAAAATAACATATATTTCTAATAACCACATTCATTTATAATAAATGACCGCCCCCAAAGCTATATATAAAGTCAATGACAAAAACTAATTCAATTTATTATTAATAATAAATCTAAATCTGAAACGAATTGTCACATCATGCACAGACTGATTTTAGTTTATAGCCATGAAGAATTTTCTCCAGGTGGACCATTTCCATAAATGTATAAAAATAATTTTATTAACGCAATTAAAATATTGTCGTTGGAATTATTTTTATAATAATATAGTGTTCGATTTAAGTATGGAATATAAAAATATTCAATTGATTTTATTGTCATTCAAAACACTTGGTTTTCCATATAAATTGCAGGAAAATGTTGCGACAAGTGCGCGTTTTACAAGCAAAACTAAATCAATTTTCTTTGGTTGGTAAAACAAAGCAGAGGGAAAAAAATTGTTACTGGTAATAAACATTGTTTTACGCTTTAGAAAATTTATTTAAGTATATTTCTATAACAGCCATTTTCGAAAAAAAATTTGTATTCATTTGAAAATCGTTTCAGTTCAATGAACATGAAAGAAAAATTTCATTAAATTAAAATATTAGGTATATTAACTATTATAGAAGCAATATTACACTGACCTACATTGGCAAACAACAATCTACACAAGTAATTTGTAAATAATTATCTTTATACGGTGCTAAATGGTATAATTATGTAAATGTTAGATAAGTTTAATGTTATTACTGATTACTACTAGTATAATTTAACAAGTCGTTAATAATAAATATGGGGAAATTGTGCGGTATATATTTACGACTACTGGAATTGGACATTGTGCATGAATTTTGTTACACTTACCACCAGGACAATGTAATAGGGGTGACAAGTAATATGTAAACAGACACGAATACGGCGTGCATATCCGCGCGCTCACTCTTTTAGACGAGCCCCATGACTGGCTTAAGTTCAGATGTGATCTCAAGCCGCCGGTATACAGGTAAGTATAGTAGTACCGCATGCGCATCTCAAAAACTCCTTCTGGTCCATCCTGGAGATGCTGTCCAAAAGGTCCGCCGGACAAACACAATCTCAAATCCAAACGAAACTACACGCTCGTTTTTCGGTGCGTGTTTATTTAAATTTAAATGAATGGATTCTTCAATTGTACAAATTATTCTAATTTGCATTCAAGTCAGTAAAGCATGTCGACAAATTTTTCAGACATGTTCGACAGATACATCAATACATTGGCGTGATTTACATAAATTGTTTGCCTATAATACTCTCTTTTGCCATTCTGATAATCTATCACGATATCGCGGACATCCTAATGGTGTACCATTGACTGATTTGTGTGACATTCAGTTGACTGGTACTCCATTAAACACTGCCTTAACATCAATTGTAACTGGCCTCTGATGTATTTTATACGCACACAAACTCATATATGTAAATGTACGTTTAATTTCCTTAAACATCCAGAAGATTCTTACCATTTTGTAAGCCGATCTTGAGAGCTTTCGTACAATGAAAATGGAACAGTTACAGTTTGTTGTCGAAAAAAGCTTTTGTATTTAATCTGGCCTATTATTAAACGTACTATATCTAAGTACCCAGATATATATTGTCAAATGAGGGATTTACAACAAAAAAAAACGTCCCCAGATGTTCAGGTAACAATTTCGTCGTAAATTTGATACTCTTATTTATGTGTGTGGAGAATATTTTTTCACATCATGTTATATGAGTGCGAGAAATGCAAATTAAACTAAGAATGTTATTTAAATGTGCATGTAGAATTAAGTGTCTCTACTTTGTTGGCTTGTGGTATCTCTTATGGAAGAAATTCCTCAAGTTTGCTGCTGCGATATGCACTACAGCCATTACATATGGACATTAGATACAAAACGATTGCCAATTACCTATTCAGCTATAGAAAATTATGTGGCAGTTTGTATGAATTGTGCATAATTATGCATAAGCTGGGAATAATACGTATATTTCAAGTGGTATAGTTTTCAATGTGAGCAAAAATAACACACTGTGTTTGGATTTTGAGCAAAAATTAATAAAATCTCGACTTTGTCTCGAAATACTGGCCGTACATTCTCACTTCAATAAATATTAGACTTTATCGCACTATAAAAAACAAAAAGGGAAAAATTCTGTTTGAGAGAAACCAAACAAAAAAAAAATTCTCAAAATAACTCATCCAACTGATATACCTTATCCGGTGCGATAATAAACCAGATTCTCCCCATGTATAGAGATGCTGTTATAAGATTCGGTATGTGACCCCCACATAAAGTATGGTTTCCATTACCATTTTCTACACAAACAAATTGCTGTCATCGAAATTTTTAATTAAGCATAAGTCAAAACAAATTACACTTAATTGTCGCTTAAAATATGTTGGCTATCGAAAACGGTATCAGATGCGCTCTATATAACTGTTATTTGTTTTTTCGCTTTTTTGTTTCTCCTACCAACGAAAAAGTCTTGTGTATAGGTGAAATTGTAAAAAGATTGAATTGAAAGTAAGTATACGAATATGTGTGTATATAATAGTGTGTTGGATGGTTTCTCTCGTTCCCAAGACGCGCTCCATACATATTATACGAAAAAGAAACGGTTGGGAACAAGACAAGTATTCAGTGATTGTGAATTCCTCGTCCTCGGTAGCAGCAACTCCAAGTCCTGACGGCTTGAGACAGTCGCATTTTGCTGTCAGTCGACAGACACACACACATTTATATATTATATACAAGAAGAGAGAGTATACATATATAAGTGGAGGACGACGAAAACAAAAAAAAAACGAGCACAGGTATTTTATTTTCCTGCCAAGGTTAATTCAGGGCATCTCCAACTTAAAATAATAGTATATCTTGCGTACTAATCTGTATAAATGTGAGGGGATGCAGTAGTACCACAGATTTCCGAAGGATTTAATGTTGGCACACAATTGACATTATAAGAATGTATACAGTTTGCCTGTGAATTCCAACTATCGGACGGTTTTTAGATGCAAAATATGTGTTATTCTTTTTAAAGAAGATATACATGGAGCTCGGACTGAAAATGCATTATATTTCATTGCCACTGTCATCTCTTTTGCAATTTTTTTCTTCTACTGATATGTATAATGAACACATTATTTTTCTATACGCGCTCTCTTACAAATCCATAAATAAAAAATATATAGTTGAGGGCACACAGTTTTTCTTTTATGGTCTAACATCTCACAGAAGCCATGGATGATATTATAGGTAGTAGTTTTAGCCAAACTGACTGACAATACCACATTCTCGATTCTCCTCACATAGAGAAACAAGTGAACGGCTACAAATGTAATCATAAATATCTCAGTCGGTCGGAGATCTTTCTCTCTGTGTTCTTCTGGCTTGCTGTTCGAGAACTCGTTTCGGTTATTTTAAAAATGTTGCCTTATCAGAAATTACGGTAGGCGAAGATACGCCTGTATACAATTATAATTCTTGGCGATTGTGTGCTGCGTACTTTAGTACTGATTATATTGTAAAATAATTGACAGCTTGCCTTTATTTATTTTTCACCATAATATATACTATTCCATATCTATATTTATATGCAGTACTCCGAGTGTACTAAATTTGAATTAAAGCTCCAGAATCGGAGCTTACTTTGTTGCACACAATTGGCTGTAATTTTTTATAAGAAAAATAAATAAGATTCACTTATACCGAAATAAATTGCATCGCTCATCTTTTGAAAGAGCGAAAAACACTTGGTAAATGGTGTTTCGTGCTTGTAGATGTGTGCAAAAGAGCTTTATAGATACACACACACACATACACAGAAAACTGTTAATTAACTTTCTGACCGTTGAACTGAAATTTTTCAAGTAATATTCTCACATTATATTATCATTTCTCACACCAAACCGCCCGCCAGCCTGCCTACCTACCTTGATACCATCATCATCATGGTCTTACCAACATTGAAGACCTACTGCCGTCTAATCTATTAATTTTAGACACTTCACTAATACAACTCCATTAAATCAAATTATTTACTTAACCCAATAATTAAATTACAAAATAAAAATATGAAATACAATAAAAAAGGAAATCTATTGAGAGGATGTTGTTTTAATTAAAAAATTCCGTATAGGGTGAGAAAATAATAAAATGATGGTAATAAAATTAAATTTGTCTATTATTAGGTACATCTTTCTGGAATTCTTTATATATTTTAAACTTGTATATTAATTTAGCAGCAAAAATTACTTAATAGTCAAATAAAATGTACAAATTTATTTTCACATATATATTTTGTGAAAAGATAAAAATAAATTTATTGAAAAATGTTTCTAGTGAATTGCAGTGATTTTAAACTTTGTTTACTTAATAAACAACTTAATATAACTTAAAAACGATGTGTTAAATGATATCATCCGCAACTAAATTATGAAATATCAAGGAATGATGTCTATTTTTGTAAAATGTTTGCGATGTGTTTATTGGTAATTAGGGAAAAATTGTTAATGTAGAATTTTTATGTGTCTATTTTATTTTGAGTTTATTAAAATGCAATAAATTTTTATAATGTTGCCCATATATTTATATCTATGAAGGTGAAAAATATTTTCTATATAACTTGTATATGTAATAAATTATTGTAGTAAAATCGTGTCTTTCTATCTCGCCTACTAAATGCACGACCAAATTAATCGTACTTGCAAGATTTTCACACCAACATGGACATGATTAATTAATTTGACACAATTAGATATAAAACAACATTCGCTCAATTGTTGTCTTTGTTTCTATACGAAATAAATAACAATTTAAACAATTTGTACCATTCTTCAGTAATATTTTATACCTGACTTAGATGTAATATGATGTGGGAAACATGTGCTTAATTCATATAATTTAACAATTTGAAAGTGAGATAATGTTAGTGTAGAGGTGCCTTAGTTGTTTCTATATAGTAGAGGCCACTAGGTGTTTGCGGTTAATGTGTGCGTTGGATCCTCTCCTCTTCTTGTATTCTATATACACACAACTGTTATAGTTGTGGACTTGGATGCTATGGCATCATCATCATCATCATCATCAACATCATCATGTATATATGCATCTGGATTCCGGACCTCACAAGCAGACCTCGAGAAGTAAATTAAGTTTTTTAAATCGGCCCTCGGGCATTGCTTAATACAAAAATTATTTCAAAAAAAAATTATGGACGAGACAATGGACCGAAGTTTTCCATATATTTATACTGGGTGTGAATGGATTTTCACAGTTTTTAGTAATATTCCATCTTTTCTCATCGATAAAACTAATACCCACGACTTTGTTTCTTTTGTAAAAGTCGTAAATAAAGATTTATTATTAAGAGTTATATAAAGAAAATAATAAATTCTACTATTTTGTAATTGTATGAAAAGTTTTATTATTATTAATGTATGTCCATTCCGATTATTTGTGTCACTGCAATTTTTTTTTTCAACAGTAATTATAAAGTTGCGCTGTAAATGTAATAATTTTTAATTACATTTTAGCGGTTCTTCTGACCACAATTTACACATTTTAAAATATAATGAACTGGAACATTTCAGCTAAATGCAGCTATTGATTGACAATAAACTGACAGAAATAGGATCGATGTGTTTGCATTTTATATAAGAAAAAAAATTGGCATATAAATAATAAATTAAAAACATACTTGTTGATTGATTCCATCAAGTTTCAGTTTATGTATCACATTTTTCTATATACATAAATTCATTATATGAAATTTTCAAGAACGCAATAACAGATTTTTGTGTTTAGAATCGAAACTTTTTATTTAACGATGAAAAATGGAAAAAAATGTATAATAATAAAGACTGAAAACTAGGCATTGGTCACAGTTTGTCGATGGTTGTGTTTGATGTTAATGAAGAGTCTGTGTGTCCGTGTTTGACAAAGCTTTTTATGTAAATTTTTCCTTTATGCTGGTGTATGTGATGGTGTTGTTATTATTATTTATACCTGTTCTTCTGCATCTCGCTTTTGCTTCTTCGAGTCCGCCTACTGTCCATGAAAACAAATGAATTATATCGTCAACTCTCAAAAACCGCAAACTAACAACTTTAACGTTTCCACAAAAATGTAATTAGTTACACTATAACATGCATTATAAAATATTCTTTTTGTCTGTTGTCTTGAAATTTTTCGAACCATTAACATGTGTTACTTTTTTGGTACGAAATAAAACAAAAATATTTGATTATCCTTCAGGCTTAACTAACTGGCAAGGTGTGCCATATTGAACACTTAATAAATTTTGCTACGTGATTTTATGCCAAAAAAAATATTAGTTGAAAAATATAACATTAAACGATTTTGAATAAATTTTAATTGCTGCTGAATTTCTAATAAATACTAGAAGCTTTTACACTTAAAGATAACAAATCAGCAACAAATCAACAGGTTTCATGTATAGTGAATACAATAAAATTTTATTGCTCATATTAATAACAAAAATGTAAAAAATTATGTACATAAAACGAGGGAAAAGAATTGTATAAATCGAGGCAAGTAATAATTTAATTTGTGACTTTATAGTCTCGTTTCAAGTAAAAATTGAAAATCATGTTACAATTTTATTCTGTGTACGTTGTTGGCCATTAATTTCAAAATATATATATATTACAATTACATAAAAACCAACAAGGAATAGTTTTATTGGTAATGTATTTCTTTTATTTACTGCACTATAATGCTATATGTATACAAGTGGTTGATTTTAATATTCTGTTGTTTAAGTTGCAATATAATACCGCTTTTCCTTTTGTCGGCATGTTAAAACATTGGATAATTTAGCTATTTGTCGTCAAAGCCGTTCACTAACAACTTTCTATGGTCCATCTTCTATAAATCTTGTGCAAATCGACTCAACTTCATACATTTTCCCATTAAGAATAGAAAAAAATTATTGAATAAACAAGCAATAGACATGAATTATAGTATATTTATTGGTAGACATTGATCGAATATTGTCTTTTTATTTACAATATTTTGAAAATGTGTATATTTGTAAATAAATTACAATTTGGCAATTAATAATACTGTTTAAATACAATACAAATATATATGTAATAAATATAATATAAATTAATTACTGTACATTATTTTATTAGTAAAAAAAAATCATTTGCATACACTAATCCATTCTTCTACTAAACACTTTTCACACACCACATAACAACACCACTTAAATTTACAATTACAATTGTCCTTGTAACGTCTCATTACTAAATTGTAGCCCCGACCACAGCATAATGAAGAACAACTTCCTGGACCAGTGCTAGATTGATTACAAAAACGGCCAGCAGTGCCAGCCACATCCAAAAATGCGTCTTTGTCGCAATAATTTGGCGATTTTTGATAATATAACAATTCATAAGTTAAGTCTCGTTTGTTTTTGTTGTTTTTACGGCCAATTTTCAGACGCATCTTCTTTTTACGTTTCTTTTGATTTATTCTACAGAAAACAATCGCAATTATTATTATACGAACTCGGTTCGTTATAATACTTACGAGTTAAATTTCCTTAAACTTCTGTTACTTAAATTGTTTTGATCGATAAGGAAAGCATTATTGTATTTATCTTTCAAGTTGTTGCCAATTATGCGTAAATCGGGAGTGGATCGGAAACAAGTCTTCAATTCGCAGCCGCCAGACATGCCATGACATTTACATTTCATGTGCATATTACTTGAGACAGTCTAAGAAAATACAATAATTAAATAGTAGAAACAACATTTCAGAAAAATAAAGTTATTTTCTATAATTAAACGAGGTGACACAAACTTAAAACGTTACACTGAGAAAAAATTCTTTCCCAAAAATATTAATTACTATAATTATATATGTATTATTATAAGGGGGGTAAATTGTCGTCTTATAGCTCGTGTGTACGCTACTTCCGCTATATAATATAGTGATTCGTTTTTAATAGCGTGTAGTGTTGTATAATAACCGACTATTATCTGCTCTGACAATCGTACAATGCCAAGATTAATGACAATGTTCAACAGGTCGTGATATAGTAATTCGTGATCACTATCTGTATTATTATATTGTTGATAATTTTCCATTGGCGTCGTCAATTTACGCTCAAAGAATATATAACTCATTCAACATCAACGGCGATGGATGATGGCTTGAAAAAATAAGCCATCATATATCCTTGTGAGTGGATCAAAAACAACGTCTTGATGGACGCTCATTCAAATTACGTATATTAGTGAAAAAATATTGGAACAGACAATGGACAAAGTGATTGTGGAAGAAGGGAATAATGCATCAGAAGCAGAAAAATATATGTATATCGTAGATGAGAGGAGTTGAGTAACAAAACAGTTAATGAAAGAATCGGCGCGTGTGGTCCATAATATTTATAATAACATCTCTTATAAGATGTAATGGCGGCCCTTTGTGTCAGAAAACGATGTGAAGGCGGAGCTCACACACAAGATATTATAAATTTTTGTATTAAAAAGAGAAGCAAACACATTCTCACACTAATAAAGGGGATGATGTTATTTATGTACACGGGTTATTTATTTATACCGGTCGGTGTCTATTTCTCCCACCACGACAAGAGCAGCTTGTCATTTTAGAACTGATCAACGAAGTATTATAAAAAAATAATAGTAAAAACAAGTGTATTTATTACACAAGCCCAAAAAAAAGTATTTGGTCCTGCTGAAATCATAGATTTATTTTTAATACATACTATTTTTTGTAAAAATGTGGAATTACTCGTAAAAAAATTAAAATTTTAGCACAAATTAAGCTATTAAGTAGAAAATTTTAAACGGGGTGGGAGCCAGGCGCACCGACCGCGTCTCCAAATTAACCGTGCTTTATACATACCTTTCTGCCCACTTGATTGTTGTGCAAATTGATTATGGAATGTATATCTTCAGAGAGTTCGCGTGAATCTAGGAACATTTTCGAGAAGCGTATGCCGTATTTTAGGTTGTGCGAACAACCGCCCCATTTCCAGTCATTGGCCGTTACATGGGGTGGTGGTTTGGCGTTTGTCCTGGTACGTTGTTTGTAGATTTTCGAATCGCAACCACAATTCAGCAAACTGCCAGCACTGCAGCCTTTCGCCACAGAAATCACCACCGCCGCCGATACAATAGCGGATGCAAATGCCGTTTCCCTGAAACCTATTCATAATAATTTTAATGAATTATGAAATGCAAAGTTGTAAAAATCTTTTTACAGTAAGTTGAAGTTTAAAAAACAAGACGTTTTAGAAAAAATTGCGCACAAAGTCAGTAATTATTCAGGATTCCATACAAAGGCAAACCTGATGTCTGATCGGCGGTGACAGGAACAGTGTAAAGCCTGTCCGTCACCGAGGGCACGTCTGTACCATCTCCTAAGCCTATCAAGAATAAGTGAGCGTTTTCTTGAATGTAACTGAAGATGTGCATGGCACGTCTTCAATACAGAAGAGAAGACCCATCCGAACGGCTTCATGTTTAGATGTATGTTGATGTTACAATTTATATGGAAATGGATTTAGTAGTAAACGTGATGACAATTATACCATTCTGGGCGATATTAGATAATCAGTGCTGGTGGTCGTCGACTGTCCACAAGACAAAGTTGTGAAGTTTTACTACCATACTATTATCAGACAATATATATGATGATCGATTCAAATAATATTGTTTTATGTTTAAATGGTGTACAATTTTTTTTCTGTATTAAAGCTGTATATGGTGAATACTAGACAATATTCGATTGCACGAATGTAGGTTTGTTATTTAGTTACTATTTACTTCACATGTCACGTGTACGAAATGAGCAAAAAAGGATGAATTGGTTTTATTGGTGTATATAAGCCGTATGGATAGAAGAAGATCGTTATGCAGTTTAAATTATACATTGTTTTGTTACGAATAGAAATTGTTTTTCTTCACTCTTATGAAAAAATCGTTTACTTACAACACTGAGTATTTAAAAATATGGCGAAGTCGCCGGTTAAAAATTTAAATACTTTAATTCATTAGTCGGTTGAATTAACAATTTTTAAGAGTTGTTGCACTGAAATACGCTATATATGGATTAGAAGAAGTAATTTCTTAAACAGTTACGTGAAGGTGTTAGTAGAAACATTGATATTTAATTAATATGGCTGCAATTAACCTGAAATAGGTTTTTGAAATGTTAAACTGAAGAAGAGAGAAGTTGGATGGCTCACAAATAACCTAAACATATACTGCTAATAAATCTAACTGGACGCACGTAAGAAGGCAGCTACAAACAAGGTATGAAGGAGAGATAAAAATTTTGAGGACAAGTACTATATAGGGTATTGGCTACTGTTGTTTTATAATGCAGTATTGAGAAATGTTGACGATCGTAAATCTCACCATGGTACTTATATATACAATCCAATGCACACAGCATCAGAGAGAGAGTTCGTCCCTGTGTACATATAGTATATGTACGTTGTTTTCCGTTTTATATTGTTTCACTGTAACATTTATACGATTTACGTTTTATATAATGCCGAACTTAAGATGGATGGACCCTTGTCTTTACTGGTTTCAATAAGGAAAAAATATAGTTCACTATTCGACTGATTTATACTTTCACATTATTTTTGTAAGCATCAAAAGAATATTCAATTCATATGTATATTGTAAAAAACGTATAAGAATTTATTAAGAAACTTGTATGTGTGTGTGTGTGCATTTTCATTTGATTGATTTTGTAATGAATGTTAATAAATAAATAACATTGAACTATTGATTTTCAATTTACTTAAAACAATTTATTGCTTATAATAAATAATCAATTGTTTTCCAAATATGATCTAATAATATAATTTAAAATTCTAATTCATTGATCGGTTCTCACACATAAATTAACTGTAATAAAGATTAAGTTGTCAGTATAGAAAATGTGTTTTTTTTTTAATGAAAACTAACCGAAATCCAGCCATAATTCACCAACACCCATATTATAATATACCTGCACGTCTTTCTTAAAAACTGTGAATGCGACAATAGTGAGATACAAGAGACAAGATAATCGGGCGCGACCGTCCACTTCCTGACAGCAAATCCAGAAAAAAATAATTATTGCCCGATGCTTACTTACAATATTGTGCTGTCTAACTGCCTAAATGTATGTCAATTGTGTATTGTTGTGTTGTAAGTAATAGGGCTGACATATACCCCATTGGTTATGGATACTTAGTGACAGAAGCACTGCTGTGGGGCTCCCTTTTATTGAATAAAGCTGTCATCAGTTCTTTTCTACCATTTTTACCTACAGGACATCATCCTTACTGACACCTGGGCTCGTTTTTCTATTCAATTCGACTATTGTTTGCAAATATATAGAGCTACTTATAGATAGTTAGTTTTTTTTACAATAGAAATAAACGGTAATTGTGTAATAAATGTTTTTAAGGGTGTTGAAATTTAGCCACTTACAAATATATATGCGTGTATAATGATGGAATCGTTTTTAATGGATGTAATTTATATGTTGACATGCATTGAAAGTGTTTTTTTTTTTGGAGAGGTGATGGTAAAAGTGAAACTTTATCGTATTAATTATACAGTGTAGTTTGAATTTCATTTAATTAAGTACTACTGAAGCCGACACATTATATTACATGCACCACTATTATAATATGTAAACTCTGTAGGCTGCATATGTGGCTTAGAAACGCATTGGCATTTAAAATTGTATATGTATGGCAGTTAATTAACTATTAAGTGACTAATTAATTATTGTGTTTTGTTGAATTGCCAATAGGTGAACAACATATACCTTCCGTTTTGCAATAACTAATCACTATAATAGATGAAAAAGTTTTTTATTAATTCGCTACTGTTTTATATATAAACTTATAATATTAGGTATACAAGTTATATTTTGTGCCTTTTTAAATTTGCATAACAAATAATATGCATTATGTTTGGGAAATTTGCTATGCTTTTGTATTATATTAATGTTTTAATTTAATTATTTAATTAAACGTATATTTATATCTATATAATTTATGGCTGACAAAAACTTGTTTCAAAATGCAAAAGAAAATTTCAGACTTGTATAATACTAAGTGTTTCAAAGTTGGTGAAAGCATTTACATTTAAATTCAATTATACGTTAAAAAGTCGTATATTATCTCACATTACTAAAACGTTATTAATAATAATTGTACATAAAATAACAATTTTTTTAAAAATATTTTATGAACATTATGGGTTTATGCCATCACGAGTTAATAAGTTTACTTAAGCACCAAATGTATATATATGACGCTTTTAACACTGAATAATTTTACATAATTTACACGTGAAATAGATTGTCATGATTTTATGGCCAAATAAAAAAAATAATTGTATTTATATAAGTATGGCAAATTAAATTGTACCAAATAGAAAGCTTTGTAAAGAACATTTTAGAAATCGAAATATAATAATAAAGTTTAATGTTATATCGAATACGACAAGTTTGATTTCAATATGTCGGTGCCAAAAAGGCGTTTTAATGAATGCAATACATACATAAAATTACACAGCAAATATGTGTAAAGAAGCCTTTTCTTTAACCGTGACAATTACTTCTCAGAACATTACTTCCAATTATTTTTATGGTCAAGTATTTTGATTGGAATCCATTTTACACAACAGCCAACAGCATCACATTTACTGATTGCATTCACATTTATTATCGCCGAATCAATTAATTAAAGATTATATACCACCAATTTTGGTATAAATTGAGATGTTGTAAATAGTTTACCTTTTTGAAATATGGCACTAATATAAGGATTCCGACCTTTGGTCGTCAAGGAGGAACAATTCCAACGATGTCCTTTAAATTGATGCTGGCACTCTTTCACTGCCTCGTTCAGGCCCTGCAAAGCCACCAGCACAGTGTCCGGCTGTTGATGGCACAACTCCTTCTGGGCTTTCGTTAATCCTGGCGTTGTTTTGCATATATTCGTGTTTAAATACAATGTGGATTGTGTGGCCAATTGGCGATTATATTGAATTTTGCCAAATACTATCCTGTAACAGAAAATGTCCAAAATTAATTCACTCTCTCGAATGTCTTCCCTCGATATCAGTGGTTGGAATGCTGTGTGGTTTCAGAAGAACAGCCTGAAGAATGCCAACTTTGTGTGGGAAAATATCCTAAACTGAAATTTCGTTTGTCTATATATATTATAAAAGTAACAACAAATCATCTCAACATCTAATTATAAGAATGTGTACGATTTTATGTCTGTTTTTAACTTTATTGGTTGGTTTAGTGGAAGAAAAGGAAAAATGCCAAAGTAAAATGTTGATAAAAGTGCTGATAACAGGTTCTTGTTGGACATTCAATACGCTATATCACATTTATCAAGTATGTCACCGAGTATTTCGTTTTATAAATGCAAAAGGAAAGCCTGAAATGTTCGTAGTCTGCTTCACTACATGTTTTGTATAGTTGATCTCACACACACACATATATACAGGATGATCAATGGGAATATTGTTTAAGTATTTTTTCTTCTTTGGTCTTCTTGATGATGGGAGGCATTTTTATTGGAATTTAATTGAATCAACTGTTCATTGGTGTTAGTACGAATATTTATGAATATGTTTCGATGTGGCAAGAAAGTACTTGTGATGTCAAGGAATTTGATTAATGCTGATTATAAATTTAAAACTAGTTGAGGTAAAACGAAAAAGAACTTTTCGTTTTCCATTTAATCATTTTCAAATAAAAATTCAATGTTGAAATTTATAATTAAGCATAATTCTTTATGGTATTGTAAATATAAATAAAAATACAAAGCAAAAATAGATTGTATTCCCGTTTTTACTTCTGCAGATTTCATCCTAACAGTTTCCACAACAAATTAATTAAAATAGAAACATGCACACAAGAACGAAATCATTAACTATAAAATTTATACTTTCGCAAAGAAAATATTTAAATTAAGATTAAACATAATCATTTTCATCCAGCTAGTTTTTAATGAATCATAGATGCAATTAAGCAGGAAAAAACGATTTAGTTCAAAGAGGTCACTTGACATTTCATATAAATATATAATCAATAGAAAACATATTGATTTATTTTTCATTAAATATTCCAGGAAACGATATTAGATTTAATAAACTAATCGTCTTAGAGTTGATGATGAATTTTTTTAATGAAAAAGCTTGTTGTTTAATTTATATATCAGAAAATTTGTAACGCATTTATATAGTTTTGATGTTATTGTTTATTGTTTAGATTCTCCGTATGAAATTTGATTTTGTATAAACAATAATAGGGCATTTATAAACTTATACGTAGGTATAACAATAAACACCATAATAAGCACTTAAAAGTATCCGTTAAACAAATAAAAATCTTTTGTTTTAATGCATATATTGTTAATGGATCATTTACATAACGTTTTTAATTACTTTTCTAAACAAAAGTAAAACGAACAGAACAGCTTATAATACGTAATGTAAAATAAGAAAATTGCTCTTTAAATTTGAAATTTAATATACCACTCTATACAAGTTAATTTTTATTAATAATTGCTTATATTCTTGATTCTATTTTAAGTTTTAATAGAACTTGAAATTGCATTGAAGAAAATTTGATTGAATGTAATCACTATAAAAAGAAATTGCAATTTTCAGTTTAGAGTTAATTTAGTAAAAATATAATTTTATTTTAATGCTTGCATATATGTACATTTTTACACTGTAATTATTATATAATTGGTCATTGAAAAAGAAAATTAACCGTATATACAACATAAACAATGTCATAAACTTGTACATACCTACATTTTTTCAAAAACACAGATTATGAATAAAAAAATAACTAATAAATTTTTGCTATTAAATCTCTGTTACTATAAAACAATGTCAATTTTCCATTCGTGAACGCTAAACTTAATAAAATGTACGAATATAAACAAAAAAAGAAAATTTATTAGGTGGATCGTCTATCCACCATCAATTTTGCCACAAAGATTCAATTGCACGTCAAGTGCAATCACTTCAATAGCTTATATATATTTATCTTGAATACTGATCAATCTTTTGCCAATTCTGTCGAAGACAATTTAAAGTTCTTTATAAGCATATAAAGAGAGACGTTTCCAGTTCATGTTTATTGAGTAGCATTCATGTAGTTATAAAGGTACAGTGACAAAATCACTTTTAATTTATGTTTGAAATGCAAAACAGGACGATTTTATGCGTTTTCAATTATGAGAGACTTCATTTACTGCTTTATATCTTTTACTCGTCATTTCAGCGTATGAAATTTTAATAACTTTTATAAAATATTAAAGTTTTTTCAGATACATTTTAGTATTAACTCATAATTTTGTTATTGACTTATTTTTAAACTTTTAAATAATTTCCCAACCGAGTACACAAAAGGTGTGGAGAATTTGTTTAAAACTCGTGTTAGACAATAAAAAATTATATTCAATTACTTACCGATAAGTCAAAAAATACACAAAAAAGGCCAACACAGATGTTAAAGAGGGCACGACCATTCTTTAAATCACATTGAAAAACATCATTGAAATTAATCCTTATAATGCTGCAACCACCCTCGTCCTTTGAACTGTAAAACACATCTGTCCATTTTTGCGAAAGCGCACGTTTTTTTTTTATCCAAATCAAAAATTCGCAATCGAAATAATAAATAGAAATCGATTTAATAACATTATTGTTATATTGGGCCCGAGACAATAACAGACTAAAATAACTGTGGAGGAACGTTCCGTGGTGGTATGGGTCGCGGTGGATTCGTCCTTGCGACTCCTTGTTACTAGTAGAGCGGCGGATTGTATTAGCTGTACCCGGAAGTGGTGGCCGTTTCCTCCTCAATAATATTATATAGAAGAGCAGAAAAAAGAATACATCAAACAAAACGGTTTTCAGAGTTTAGTGGTGGTGGTGGTGGACGGAACATTTCGAGATGGACTAATCAGTGTCAGAAATGAAGATGTACACAGTGATGATTTGGGGTGGTGGTGGCACATCAAGCTCGCGCACAAACTTTGTCTGTGTGTATGTGTGTGTTGATGATGATGGGGTGTCCTAGCGCTCCTCTTTGGAGCGGGGCTCAACAACAATCGTACAACAACAACAACAACAACAACATACCAGAGGGGCACATATACGTAATATAAACGCACTAAAATATATATGTATGTACGTTTGTTCCGACAAAGCGAGTGGGGGGATTTGTCTAATTACTTTGTTGTTGTACATCCATTGATTATGCCGCCGACTCACTCTTTACTACCACTATTACTCCTCTTTATATAATAGTCAAAGAATAAGTGATGAGTGCAACTGTCACCACTCTCTAACAAATTTATTATAAGCCTTTGTACCATCAAAGTCCAAAAACGACACATGACCACGAATATGATACATGTATGCATTAATTAAGATGAGTATTTCAAGTCTTCGTGTGACACCTCGATGACTTTTTTTCAAAATCAACACACAAAACTCTGAAATCTTTCTCTCATCTAATTAAATTCAAACTATAATATTTGCTGGAATTAATTGCATTTCCGTCACAAATAGAAATATAAATGTATATATATACGAGTATAATAGTAATTGCGGTGCAATCGTATCATCATCATTAATCTACTGACAGAATTAGTGAAATGATCAAGAATCTCTTCTATTCTTACTAATTAACTATCAGCAAGAGTGCTATATAGTGCGGTGACGTGAATAACCTGTGATTTAAAAGTTAACACAAAGATGAAGAGTGCATTTAATTTACGCTTATTTAAATAAAAATTTTGCTTTGTGCACAATTATTGTTAATCGAAATTTTTTTCGATATCAAGCTTTAGAACAAATTAAATTATTTCTAGTTCAGTTATATAGTTAATACACTAAATTGGATTGCTATTAAACATCACTTGTGCCAATCACGATAATCTCGTCAGTGTGTATTCCTCATTATACAATTATCAGTTAATTTTGATTGATGTATATTTAAATAAAATCGTATTATAGCGTAAAAGAAAGGAACTTCATGAATAATTTATTTAATCATTCTGGATGTCATTCCATAACAGCATGTAATTCCTCTTCTCCACCATTCATTGCGAAACACACACACACACACACATTTCATTTTATCTTATTCCTTTTGCAATTTTTTCTCCCTATTCAAGATTCATATACTTGAATTGATGATGTTACAAAGCAGGTAACAATAGTGGTAAACAATTAACGAATTTATGTTGAAAGGTGGTACTCAATGGCCAAAAACTTTAATAGTCACAAATACACGTGTATTATTTAAGGTTTAAAGTATTTGAAAATGCAGTTGTATTATTCGTTGGACCGTTGCTAAATTCAACAGTGATTCTCTAATGAAATTTGTATTGTGTGTGAGGTCCCATACATAAAACATATATAAATCCAACAAACAAATTCCATAAAGCGTATTTTCTGTGACTTTGTCTATAAGGAGGGGTGAATATAGGACCAAATTATTATTATACCATCACTAATACGACCGTTCCAAACTCAATATTCATGGTTTTATAACGCTTTTAGAGAAAAACTTCTCTTGTCAGTTGTTATATTGTGTTGAGCTTTTGTTCGTCTGTTTTTGTATTGTGTGTGTGGAACCACCACGAAGAATTTCCATGTTTCGGGGGAAGAAAAAAAGTGAGAAATTTTTTCTACACCAATAGATCATAATTTGACAAAATTATTTGATTGGGTATCAAAATACCAATTGATCGATTAGGATTTTGGCGTCGCACAAATTAATCAAAAAAAAAACATGATTTGTTTGATGTCCGAAGAGATTGTAGGTGTAGAAAAGCTCCGCCTTGGTCAAATACGACCGCCTCTCATATACCGGCAATTGAAGACCCAAGTCCAGTTTTCTTCTTATTATTATTGACACCATCAGGTCTATGCCAGGTATACCAATATAAAACATATTTGTAATACAACAACAATGTAATAATTATAGTTTATGTATTATGGCTGATGAATCAAAAAAAAGCACACAGCAAGATGATAAAATACTTAATAATAGTTACAAAAAAAAAAAGAAACGATCAAACGAAGAACATATTTTTAATGTTCTCAAGATAAAATCCTACAATAAAATACAAGAAAAAACATCTGACAGTAATTATGAAAATATTTTTAAATTACGATTTAAATGCGATAAACTTACTCTAGTTAGGAAATTGTTTGGTACAATTATTACATTTTGAAATTTTATTTGATTATTTTTCTAAATGTTAAGAATAAATGGATAAAAAACTGGATTTTATGTTCTTAGCGAAGGTATTCAGTGTTTATGTCTTTAATTTTTTACCACCCAAGATTATTTATCTCCTACTTTAATTTGATGGAAAAAATAATGGTAACATGGTAACATAATTGTATAATCGAATGTACGTTATTATTTAAGTGTAGTAGCAATTTCTACTAGTTTCCCAAGCCATTTCTTATATACCTATGTATGTATAGATTTATTAATTTTTAATAATATTATTAGAAACATTTAATATAAAATTTATGTGACAACTGTTCAAAATATATGCCAATTTGGTGCTTGTAAATTAATAATATATTTTCTTAATACCCAGTAATTATTTTTATTGCAAAAATTTTCATTAAAAAATTTGCATTTATATACAAGTATATTTTAACTGAAAAACTGCTAACTACTTAGTTAATTTTGTTATGAATATTTTTTTCGTAATTACCATTCTGATGTGACCTGTTTATACAGACTATTATTATTCATGAAGTGACAACTTTTGATTATTCAACAATCTAATGTTTAAATTTATTTATTTATGTTACTGCTATTTAAATTAAATTATAAATTGTCGTGTATGATAATAAAGTTCTAAAAAAGATAAAATATTCTTCCTTTTCTTATCTTTGCCTACTAGTTTGGGTGCTTTTTTTCTAAAAGAATTTTAATACTTTTACTACGTTAAATAATCATGAAATTCTTTAACAAATTAATTACATAGTTTTCCCAAAGAGAAAATTTTATTACATTCTGTAACAAACAATATATGTTTCTATCAAAGACCATCCAAGACGGGAAACTCTATATAATATATTAAAAATACTTTAAACAAGAATTTAAGGCATTTCTCCAACGCGCTCTATTAAATATTAAAATATTTTCAAGTACAAAACTCTTACCTTAATATAAATAAAACAATTATTTAATTAAAATAAATTTTATTATTACAATAACAAGAAGAAAATATAACAATCATACAGTTGTTGGTAAAATTTGTTGTCTAATTAATTCATTTTTTAACAAATTATAAAATTCTAATTGTTTATCATTATCTAAATACATAATTTTATTAAATACTCTATCAACATTGGAAAAATTAACAAAACTATATATATAAACATTAACAAATGTACACATCAGATATTGACAATCAAATCTATCCATAATGCCACCATGTCCTGGTATACAATCACCAAAATCTTTAACATTAAAAGCTCGCTTAAACCCTGAAGCACAGAAACCACCAAACGGTGCAATAATACTGGCAAAAAACGACAATGCCAACGAATGCCAAACAAATGGATACATTTTTATAACAAATCCAGTATTTCCCACTTCATAATCGACTAATTGGAAAATATGGTTCGGAGTACAATCCAAACTCATAACAACACCATCATCAGTGTCGATATATTGCACAGGACAAACGTATCTCGTTTGTCCGGCCAGCAAGTAGGCCAGACCTAAGCCCGTTAGAAAAGTGCCTAAGGCACCATAAACGAATCCTTCGCGTGTTTTCCGTGGCGATACTTCAATTAGTGGCGTTTTTCCAATCAAACGACCGAAAATGTACGCAAATATGTCGTTCAATGTAACCAAAGCCACTGTCATTATCACCCAAATCATGCCATGGAAAAGATTTTCAACGCAAAAATGCGATTGCAGTACAATTATAATTAATAGGAAATGTGTACACGCTAACAAACTAAATTGGCCCCTTAGTACCCTTTTTCTAACTACCAACGTTAAAACGAACCAAACAATTCCAATAAAATACCAACAAAATGAAATGAAACGATGATAAGCGAACAATGTGTATAATAATGTTGAACGATTTAAATAAACATCAAAGTGGCTGGCCAATGTTTCCCCATAGAAGAAATAGTTTGCTGCCAACACGAAATACCAATGCAGTGTACGAAAGTACGGAATTTGGGAGATTTTATTTATATTGTAGGCGATGTTGATGATTTCATCGAAACATTTTATTTGTACCAGAAATATGGATATTAGAAAAGCTGGTGGGCCGAAATATACCATCAACGAACCATATCCAGCCAATGTAATACCGACCAATATGCGACGTAATAAGTTGCTTTCGATTTTTGGCAATCGGACTACATTTGACCAAAAATTTTTCGATTTCGTCTTGCCTTTATTCATTATTCATTTCAATTGAACGGATTTTCGTGAATGGTGGGCGGTTATATGGGGTGCTTTGCTTATTATCTCCGGTTATTCGTCATCTAGAACTAATGGAAATTTATTTGAATAATCGATAGCGGACTTTTTCGAGGGTGCAATATCAAAAAAGGGTGCACTTCAAAGCTGGCAGCCCTAATTATACTCTTTTCTGCCATTTTCTCAACTAATTACCTTGATTTTGTGATCGTTTCTATAATTTTTTGACATTTCTAGCACTATATTACAATGTAGAACAATTTTCAAGTAAACACTATTATTATTTGTAGAAAATATATACAGAGGAAGCAATTGAATGTGACGTGATTACACTTCGTTAACATTTAATTGACATTATAAGTATAGCACATTGTCGTAAAATGTTGGCAAAATTTATTTTTAACGACACCATAGAGATAAGAATATATTTTTTAAAAAACAAAAACTGGTAATTGGAATATAATAAATGTTGAAATAGTTTTGTGCAAGGTAAACTAATTATTTTTAAAATTAAACTTACCTACAGTAATAAAACGTAGAAAATTTTACGACAATTTTACAACTTACATAACTGCACGAAAAATAAAAAACCGAAATTATCAATAATATTGATAAAGTGATAAGGACTACGTTTCACCTTCGGATATATCGAAATCCATGTATAAATGTTTAAAGCCGATTAATTTTATCTTAACTATGTGTAATATTTACTTAAACCATGTTTGCTGATTTATTTCTAGATAAATGTTACAATAATAATCAATAGAAAATTGGGAAAAGGTCATAAATGAGTATGTATAGTTTTGTTAAAAAATAAATCGTTATTGTAATGCGGTAATATAGTGCAGGTCTCAGGTATTGATTAAAAAACTTCTCAATAAACCTGTATTTTTTGTAAACAATTATTAGAAATGTAATAAAAGATGAAAAAAGTTTATCATCGTGATTCATTTTATACCGGTGTATGTAATTTAGATAATAATAAAGTAAATATGATATGGATTACGGTAAGAATATCCTAAAATTTTTCTTCAAACAACGTAGACAACCAAGAAAACATTTCTGAAGCTCGAACTTTCCCACACGTAACACGAAAAAGCTCCCCAATTAAACTGTCTCTTGAATAGAAAATCATCCAAATCGATTACTTCTAATTGGTTCTACATTAAAATTTAAAATTGTGTTTTAAAATACATTATTGTCTTTTCAATGTATAGTACCATGTCAAATATTCTCACGTAAATTAGTTATGATGAGATGGTATGGCGATATTATATGCGTCCATCATCAACACTACAAAACTAAACAATGCGAAGCTTTTGACACTTCCACGCCCGATGTCTCAATTTCCATTAGCAGATAACAGAAAGATATATATATGAAAGCCCTTCTATCATTATTAATAATGATATTTCTTGCAATTTCATATTGATAATTGCGTGGGAACTGATATTTAAAAACGGACATTTTTCTGTAGAGAAAATTCAATACAAAAACTAGTTTTCGTAATTATCGTAATTGGATTAAATTGATTTTAAGAGAAATATTGCGCGTTAATTTCTCTAATACTATTTGATTATTTCACACATAAATATCGAGAAATGTAAATTATAACTCAAAGTTACACGTGTTTAATAATTACTTATGACAGTACTAATCAAATATAATAATTATTAATGTATATTTTCTCAGCTGCATACAAGGCCAAATAATTATTAATTAATCGTTTCATCTTGCCACGATATAGTTGACCAATTAAAATGCAAACTGTAATTTAATTTCAAATTCTTGTTTAAAGTAATTCAATCTCTCCTATGGTTAATTATTCAAAATATTGGTTGATTATGAGGGGTCGCTCAGGAGATTATTATTCGTTTTGAATATACAAAATAATTACCTACAAAATTTTTATATAGTATTTAGTTATTTACTAAAATTTTGCATTTATTTTTCAAAACTAGGTAGGTAGGTATATTCAAAACGAATAATAATGTCCTGAACGGCGCCTCATAGTTTATTAGGGTGCATATAATTAATTATTAACACCGTAAGTATTATCAAGTATTATTTATTAATTCAACGAAAAAGTTCATTCATGCATTTCAATTATATTCAAGCTCAGACATTATGTGTACAATCGTGAAGAAAAAGAGAATTTTTCACATCTACATCTATTATGAAATATGATACCCGAACATTTTTTAACATGAACAAACACAGTAAGCAATCGGAATTTCTTTGTGTAACTATAAGTGTGTATATTATCTTTAGTAGTATACCTTTAAAATAATGAAGCTGTAAGATGGCCTATAATCAAAAAGCCGGGCCTGCGGCCTCCCGTAACCCAGCATTTTAGTGGACCCTCCCAGTGCACATCAAACTGAACCAGAAAATGCACATAATATAAAAATGCCATCATTGAAAAATCCATTTACAGCGATCATGGAAAAAATTCAACCCCTCAAAAGGCAATTCGTATAACCGCAAGAGTATGCCATCCAGGTCGAGGTCATCCAAAGTAAATCTAATTAAATTGAAATGGCTTCCCTTCTTTAATGCAATTGGCTTTATTTTCATATTATCGAACAAAAAATAAACTAATAAAATGCTAGTTGGTTGGTAATTGTTTTTCTTTGTGTATGCATGCAGTAAATGTAACAAGCTAATTATATTCATCTAAATAAATTTCATTAGAAAACGTTCACCAGCAGTAAGTACATTACTTGATTTAATTAGATAATTAGTTCCATTAATTAAATAATCAATTCAGAAATTAAGGAAGCGTGAAATAATTTCACACCATTTAGAATTGATTAAATCTATTTGCAATGACAATCGGTGTAAATTTCGAAAAATTAACCGATCCTGGTGAAAGGTACGCTTTCGGGGATTGTTTGGGTGCGGGCGTTTTTGGTACCGTTTTGAATGCATTGGATTCACAAGCTGGTAATAAAAAAGTTGCAATTAAAGTGCAAAAATACTCGGACGAATCGAAGGGATTTATTGAAGAAGAGTATAAAATTTTGCGTGACTTTACCAATCATCTCAATTTGGTTGATTTTTATGGTATTTTTAAAAGAAATGATGAAATTTGGTTTGTATTGGAAGTAATAACCGAAATTGCACACACAGTATTTTTTATTTTTATTAAAATCCACTTCTTCAGTTATGCGAAGGTGGTCCAGTAATTGATTTAGTCAATGTATTATTAAAGAGAAATCGCCGGATGGTCGAAGAGCACATAGCTTACGTGCTTAAAGAAGTTGTTAGAGTAAGTAAAATAAAAAGCGAACAATTGTAAAAGAAACTTGCAAATATTTTTACTCATTAAATTCAATGCAATTGTCTTTTTCAAAACAAAAAAAAAACACAAACAAACTAATACCTATAAAAATGGCCAGACAATAGAAGAAGCATGCCATTAACTGAAGAAAAAAAGGCACCCGTAGATAAACATTTTAAATACGTCATAATCGTATATCACATTGGCTCGTTTATATCGTACATGATTTTAAATGTTATCTATTCTCTCATAAATCGACTGTAATTACAGTTTTAAACTGGAAGCTATTTTGCTAATTTATGACTAAAGAACTGTAAAATTGATGTAAAACACTCGCAGCTCCATTGATTTTAGTAAAAACAATAACAATTACCATTTTATTTTATGTTTAAAGGCTCTAATTTATTTGCATGAGAATAATGTGGTCCATCGTGATGTGAAATGCAGCAACATTTTATTGACCAAAGATGGCGAAGTGAAACTCATCGATTTCGGATTGTCTACGAAAATGCCTAAACAGGGGCTGAAAGACAGATTAGGTTCGGCAGCATGGATGGCACCGGAAGTTGCCCAAATCGACGTTAAATACGATTTGAGGGCAGATGTATGGTCGGTGGGTATGGCGGCCATCGAGCTAGGGGACGGCAGGAATCCATTTCAGGAAATGAATCCAAGTAGGGCTCTCTTTCAGATTGTAAGAAATCCTCCACCTACCCTGTATAGGCCCAGTAATTGGTCGATGAATTACAACGATTTTATTAGCGAGTAAAATCAGTTCTTCTTGTTTATTAAAATTTATTTCCAACGTGAAAATTGTTATAGATGTTTAGAGAAAAATTGCGAATATCGTCCCTGTATGATGGAAATTATTGAACATCCCTTTTTACAACAAATACCCGATAATAACTACCACGTAATTTTTTTATTTTATTTTAGTTTTATTTTTATTGTGTATACAATATTATTTAGATGTCTCTTGAAATTAAAGCCCTTTTAAACGAAATAAATAACGAACAGATTAATAAATGTCCTGAAATAATAGTAAAAAATCAATTTGTTAAAACAAATTTAAATTCTGCGATGGAAAAGATGCGCTCAGAAGATTTGGCAGCATTGGATAAAATCGATGAAGAAACTGTAATTAAAGAGCTGGAAGAACGTTTTAAATGTAATGAATTTCATACATTTATTGGCGACGTTTTATTAATATTAAATCCTAACGAAAAGACGAATATTTACGATCAAAAGGTAACAAATATTTTAAATTTGAAATGGTACTCTTATGCAGTACTCTATGCACTAATAAATGGTTGCCAGTTGTCTATCTACGCTTTTTAAATTCAATTGTATTTTAGTACCATAGAAGATACTGTTTTAAATCGAGGTCCGACAATTTCCCCCACATTTATGCAATTGCTGATACGGCTTATCAAAATGCCCTCCACCATGCTGTACCACAAAAAATCATTCTAAGTGGTGAAAGTGGATCGGGAAAAACAACAAACTATTTACACGTTATCAATCATTTATTATATCTTGGAGAAAATCCAAACATAAATTCACAAAGAATTCGAAACTGTATCAAATTAGTCCACTCTTTAACTCACGCTTCAACCCCCTTAAATGATTATTCGACACGCTGTTTAATGAGAACAAATATATTTTTTGGTCAAACTGGTAAAATAACGGCAGCTGAATTTAATGTTTATTTATTGGAAAAGTTTCGAATTTCCTCAGTTGATATGTGCCATAGTAATTTTCATATTCTGTACTATGTTTATGATGGCTTAAAAGAGGCTAACGAATTGGATAAATTTAAATTAAACTCCAATAGACAATACCGTTATTTGCGAGTGAATGAAGAGGACAACAGCAACCAGCCACGGGATAATATTGGTAAAAACATTGTTAAATATCGTAAAATCATGGACTGTTTGAAGGAATTCGAATTTCGTGAAGATCACATTGAAATCATACATGTAGTAATTGCTGCAATATTAAATTTAGGTGATGTTAAATTCCAAGATAACGACGATTTTAATGCTGAATTTGAAAATAAAGAATGTATTGACAATGTAGCGGAATTACTAAGTGTTGATTCGAAAAAGCTCGTTTGGGCATTAACGAATTATTGTGTCATGAAAAATGGTGTAGCTGTAAAGAAAAATAAATCTGCAGATGAAGCACGCAGTTCTCGCGATGTTTTATCGAACACACTGTATACGAGATTAGTTGATTACGTTATAAATCTTATTAATCAAAAATTGGCTATTGGAAAATCAATTTTGTAGGTGAAAAATAGATATAGACATGTTCGGACGTTTTATTGTTTAAATATTTCAGTGGAAACAAATATTCCGTGAAAATTTTCGACTATTTTGGATTTGAATGTTTTCAAACTAATCATTTGTCTCAATTATTTGTAAATTGTCTTAATGAACAGCTTCAGTATCATTATTTACAACGGTTTTTTGGTTGGGAAATGATGGATGTTAAAGGAGAAGATATAGAATATACACCAATTGACTTTTACGATAATAAAAAAGCTTTAGATGGGTTACTTGGGAAGCCAGAGGGTGTTTTATCATATATTGACGAAGTTTCGAAAAAAGGTTTTAGTGGAAAATATGTATTAGGTAAGAACAAATTTAACATTTAAAAAAATACAAAAAATTTGTTATTTTTCAATTTTTTATTAGATTATATCCAACATCAAGAGAATTCTAATGTTACTATTAAAAGTAATTCAGAATTTTCTATTGCACATTACACTGGAAAAGTTACATATTCTGTAAAAGAAATGCCGGATAAAAATAGAGATTATTTACCACCAGAAATTATTGAAACTTTACGTTTATCGCAAAATCCCACTATACAAATATTTTTTACAAACAAACTTAATAAAACTGGTAATTTATTGTGTGAGCTTGACGAAAATAAATATAATAAACGCTTTTCCTTTTTAAATGCCAAAAAGGTAGTTATATTATGTATTGTATTATATTTCTTATCTTTATAAATTTTATATTGACTTTGTTACTTTGTAATAAAATTATTATCACGTTTTCGTAGATTTCGGATGAACATCATTATTCTCAAACAAGAAAAATCCGTACTTCTGCAGCAGTTTTTCGTGCTGTAAGCTTAGACTTATTGCGCGACCTTTCTACCGGAAGTGGTTCAGGTGGAACCCATATTATCCGATGTATACAAACAAATTTAAAATCATTGCCAAACACATTTCACAAAGAATTAATCCGCCAGCAATTAAGAGCACTTGCTATAATAACAACAGCAAAAGCTCGCCAACAGGGCTATTCTTGTCGTATATCATTTTCCGAATTTTTAAGGCGTTACCAGTTTCTAGCATTCGATTTTAATGAAACTGTTGATATGACTAGAGAAAATTGTCGACTTTTATTGATTCGGCTGAAAATGGAAGGATGGAATATAGGTAAAAGTAAAGTGTTCCTTAAATATTACAACGAAGAGCATTTAGCAAGATTATATGAAGTCCATGTTAAGAAAATTATTAAAATCCAGAGTATTTTAAGAAGATTTTTGGCAAAATGCAGATTATCAAAGAAAACTAAAGAGGAACAACCAGAAGGCAGTAAGTTTCTATTTTTAATTTTTGATTAATAGTAGTATTGACGTTTTTAAAGAAATTCCTCAAAGGCGAAGATCTAGTGTTATGACCGAAGAAGAAGCTGCAGAAATTATTCAAAAAGCTTATCGAAAAACCGCTTTAAAAAGAATTCATGAATTAAGTCTTCAAGATTACGAAATATTAACCGAAGAACAATACGATTTTATTAAATCGTTTGCTAAAAAGTGGAAAACAAAAACGATTTTTTACGTTTTATTACAGTATCGCGCGCGCAGAATTCAAGATTCCTTTAATTTTGCTCAACAAGTATATAATCGCGTTATTATTGAAACACTGCTATAGCAATTAATAATTTTAGGTCCATTTGTACAATTTAAATGCATTCCACGAATTGAAACAGTTAAATGAACAAGTTAATGTGGACGAAATTGATCGGAAAGCTACAGTTTCTTCCTGGTTAGGAGAAACAAAGCCTACAGTAACAAAAATTGCTTTCAGATTAGAGGATCTTCCGATTTATGACACCAGTAACATGCTTCCTACGAGTATAAGTGTGTTTACCGAAAAGGAAGAGTCCTGGGACACACCTTACCGATGGAAAGAATCAAAGAGTTGTGATTTACCTCGAGAAGTACTGGAACAAGTTAATGATTTGGCTGTAATTCCATATCAACGTGATTCGGAAGAGAGTATCAAAGAAATACCTCCTCCACCAAAAGAAACATTCTCTATGAAACAAATTAAGCAGAAAGAAAATGAAAATCAAATAGTATATCAAAAAAATTTTCTCAAAAACATAGAACCATTAAAAAAGTTTGAAGAACCTGAAGAAAATTTTATAAGTAATTCAAAACCAGCAAATAAAGATTTTGATTATATTAAAGGAATTCCTGTAAAACCAAAAAGCTCAGCAGATCCAATAGCTGAATTAAAAAATATTGTGCGCAGAAGTAGTTTAACTTCGGAAGATGATCCCCCGTTTAATTTTAAAGGCATGTTAAGGAAAACTAATTTTGAGAGAGAATCGATTAAGAAAGTTCCAGAAATTAAAGTTACGTACGAATTACCAAAAAAGGTGAAATCAACGGAGCGGGTTAATGGAGAAGTTGAGAATGGTGTTGGAAAATTTGTTAGGATAGAATTAGGACCAGGTATTGTTCTAACTGGTACTGAAGTAGAACTCTAATTATATCTAATAAGTTCAATAACTATCTATCTAAGTAATATCTAATTACTAATATTAAAAGAATAATTAATATTATTACCTTGTATAAATTACTTGTGTTAATTGAATTAATATTATTAATAATGAATATTTCAATATAAATAAGTTTTTTATTAATTGTAGATTCCTTTTTTCATAAGACGTAAATGACGCTCACAAAATGTACTTAAATTAAAGAAAATATTGAAATTAAGGATTTAATTTATGTTTTTATACTAACATGGGAGACTTTCGATAAACTTTATATATTTTGCTATTTTATCATTATTTTGTCAAATATATGGTATTATCGCATTTAACGCTTTACAAATTAATAAATAAACACTTAAACAGTGAATTTATAATAAAGTGAATTTATTAAATCACATAAAAAGTAATAATTATAAAATCGTATTAATATTAATAGTCAGTGTAAAGAATATGTAATAACTAATAAAATAATAATTAGATTAAAAAATTACAGTTAAACAGAACATACAAAACGTACAAAAAGTACTGCACAGAAAGAATAATGAGATTTGTCAAAATTCTAAATTAAAGACAATATAGCTACTAAAATAGATGCCAAAATAGTACAGTGTACAGTAGCCAAAAAAGTATAATATGCAAAATATAAAATTAAATATTTATTTTAATAAATATCTCAGTAATAAATATCTTTCATAATACACATAAATGTTTAAATGTATTTTTTATCTAATTATACATAGTCTTTTATTCTTTATTCTTTTAAGTTCTAATCCTATAATATTATTGTTAATAGTGAGTGTAAATACGAGTAATATGTAATAATTAGAATAAATAATTACAATTAAATAAAAGATAATACTAATTAAAGATCAGGTATAACATACAAAAAGTACATCACAAAGGGAAGAATGAGATTTTTCTAGAATCTAGATTAAAGACAATAAATATATAACATGTATATAACTATTAAAATAGATACCAAGAAAAATCCAAAAGCCAATAAAGTGTAATCTGCAAAATATGAAAATAAATTTATTAGAGAAAACATTCTATACATTAATTAAAGACACATTAGCGCCACAGTAATACGAGTAGCTCTTATAATATAAATGTATTTACTATCTAATATAAATAATCCTTTATATTATACTCCTATGTACATACATATTTATAAGCTTTGTTCCAACAAACACCATGGACGCGTAACGCGTTCATGAACGCATCATCATCATTTCAGTGGACCGTCTACTCGTATGTATTGCATAAAAATTACGAAAGCTTAATAACAAAAATCACCTGAGCGACTGAAATGACACATTCATGAACGCATCCATAGTGTTTGTTGGAACAAAGCTATAATACTTACATTGCATGCACTCATTGTCGTTTTCGTAAAAAACTTCAGTTTTTCCCTTATTGTTAATACGATATTTAATAAACTCATTACAGAAAACAGAAAAATTATCCAAAGGCACGACACATAATTCAACTTTAACTTCATATTTACTTATGTTCGATGCATTTACGAGTATATAAATAAATTTATCGCAAATGCTATTGTCAACAGAGTGGTTTTTCTTATTTTCATCCCATTTTAAACACCTGAATATATAGTCACAGTAATACTTGTGACATTCAGGAATACAATCTGTTCTAAAATCTTGTTCGCATTCACATTTTTTTCTAGAACTTCTATCTTGATAATAATTTAGCGACTGGTGTTCAATTAAAAATATATTAAATTAGAATCAACGCATTTTTCCAAAAAACATAAGTATTTTTAATAAATATTTAACACAAACCTGATTTTTGACATCATTCAGTGTGTCATTAGGTACTGAAAGACTTTTACTACTCGTAATATCAAATACAGTTAAAGATAAACATATATATAGGTGCCAGAGTTTAGCTGATACCGTTTTTATAATTTCGCTTTTTCTGGAAAACGCGTACATAATAAGCTATTGCAATGTACTTTTTATTGTTCAAAAAGTTAAAAGGTTCAAACACTAACAAGATGCACCTTTAGTGTCCAAATCTCGTTTTCGGACTAAACATAATTAGTCAGAGCCATATTGATATTAAATCATTTGATAAGAGATTGCATCATTTGCATCACACAGTCAATAAAAATTAATTCCCTAGGATTTATAACTAAAAGCAATTCAAATTTAATTAAAATTCTCATACGATTTTTTAGATAGTAAATATTTAAATTTTATTTATTCTATTTTTATTGGAATTAATACAAAAATTAATTATGATTTCTCTGGAGTCACACTTCCAGTGTAAGCTAAATTTTGAAAAGTTGTAGTTGCTTGTTTATAAAGAGGATTTTCTCCTCTCGCCCACTGCAATCGTTTTCGTTCTTCCTCAAATTTGGCATATTCTCGTCGATCATGTAATTCAGTCAATATTTTCCATACAATCAACGTTAATAAACCAATAACCACAATAGAACTAATTACAGCAATAACCCAAGCTAATAATCAATAATGTTTAATCAAACAATTTTTTTAATGTGGTAATAAAATATTATTTTTACCAAGAATATTTGGAGGTACAGGACAGATAATGTTTTTTTGAGCTCTAACAACCATTTCTTGATTTTCATTATAATTATATCTATACAAAATTACGCATTCTTTATCATCGGTAAAACGACATTGTTTTTCATTCAGTTCTAAATCAGTCGGAAAATTGTCCACCAAATTAATGGTATCAGTACAGTTGTTACACAAATCAGTGCCCAAAACTGCACACAGTACACAATCCCTCAACTCATCACATCTAAAAAATTAATACAAGAAGGATAATAATTTTCCATTTCAAAATTTTAATTCTTATACTTTTTTGCTGGACACGTAGGACATTCTTCACAGTACTTGCCTGTATAGCGATTAGTATTGTCGTCATCAAAATGACATTCACATTTTCCACAAACACAGTTTCCATTCCCAGAACACACTTGGCCTTCACCATCTGGTGCCAGACATTCCTGTTGATTGGTACTACAATCGCAGGTTTCACCCATCCAACCCGAATTGCAAATACAAGTACCACAATCGCATTCTCCATTCCCGGAACACAATAAACCGTTCGCTTTCGGACAGGAATAATTGTTGCATTCGCAAAATTTTCCGTAAATTTTTTCTTGTGGATTCGATCGACGATGGCACTCGCATAATCCACACTTACATTTACCAACGCCGGAGCAAATCTCTTCCAGTGGTGATTTTCTGCAAAATGTCGTATTCGTTGTAGTACTTGTAGCGGAATCACACTGGCATTTCTCCCCAAAATGTCCATTGTAGCAATTACAAACACCACATTCCAAATTGCCAAAATTCGAACACTCTTTCGCGGATTGTGTGTAATAAGAGCTGGACGATAAAGCGCAGTCGCAGTTACATTTTACTTCGACTTCGACTTCCAAAATGGCATTAACACCATTTGGCTGAATTTTGATTGTATGAATATTGTCGGCTGGATTTGGATTACATTTTAGTGGTTCAATTGTGGCTATGAAATTGACTTCTTCTGCCACATGGATTTTTGTACAACCATTTGGAATTGGGTTATTACAAGTACTAACGATTTGTACATTAACATCTTCCGTGGCATTAACTCTCATTGTAATTGATGTTACAATTTTCTAAAAGAAGCAAACAATAACATTTACAAGAAAAATAAAGTTGTGGTTCTTTTCCTAACATTGTAATTATCCTTTACGAGATTGATAACATTTTTTGAATCTCTGTCCAAAATTCCAAAACTGGCCGTTTTAATTTGTTCAGCTAATTGTTGATAAGATGGTATTATGTTTTTGTTATTAACAATTGCGAATATTATGTTAATGTTATTTTCGCTAATAATGTGACTAATTTGCGAAACTGATGGATAATCGTACTGTAAATATGCTGTATAAGAGTTATTTTCCATGTGGCATTTGGCATCGTTTGGTTCAACAATTCCCGCCAATTTTCCATCACCAGCAATATGAAAACTAGCATCTGTACTGAAAACGATTAAATGGCGGGCTGCATCGCGCCATCCAATTTCATTTTTGCAGACTATTGCTTGCATAAGTGCATCGAAACCACCCTCTGGTGCATCCAAATTGCCAGAAACTTGCGCATTGTTTACTTCTCTTGCAAATTGATTGAATTCGGTAGTTAGTTGCATATGGTTGATGAAACTGTATGGCGGTACGCATGGTTTTCCTTTTAAATTGCAAGGTTCTTGTAATCTAGAATGCTTTTAAGTCCATTTCTATGTAATTTCGTTATTTTTAAATACTTTACCGAGATGGTTCGATATTAACAAATGGTAATTCGACTTTATCCACAAAACTTCCAAAACCTAAGCGAAAATCGCTGGTAATATTTTGCATGGTTCGCGCCAATTCCACCCCTAATGAACCCAGTTTATTTTTATGGCTCAACATAGACGCTGATAGATCCATAATGTAATAAAGATCGATAGGATAATTTCTTGCTTGTGCATACTTGAAGTGTATAGTTTTCTTTTGATTTTTCCCCAAACTGATGCGCACTTTTTGGGGAGATAATTGAACTGGATTTTTAAGACGATCATTAAGAGGTTTATTTAAAATGATTGTCTCTTCAATTTCTACAGTTGTTAGTTGGCCGTTTGGGCAGTTTTGCACCAAATCTGAGGTGTTTTTAATACAATGAATATTATTTGCATTGTCGACCTGTAGAATAAAAGAGAATTTTAATAAAAAGGTTTTAATTATACAGTCATTACATGAATTACCGGTGTTGTACACCACACACAACCATTTTGTTGTATACAATCGTTGCACTTTGTTTTAGTATCACAATTTAAATAATCTTGTCCTAGTATATAATTAATTCTTATGATTAAAATGAAAATACTGAATGAAATGTAGTTTATGTTGTGCATCTTGTAAAATGTCAATTAATACTAAATAATCAGTAGGAAATAGGATGATTAGTTGGGTTTTACCACTATTAGTTGGTACTGATAAAGAGAAATGTTTTTAAAATTTTATGTTTTATTTAAAAATAAATATTTATAATGGATATCACTGCATGAGTAACAATTATTCAACAAATCTTAATGTCATTAAAAAATAGAACATTTATTTCAATTTCATACAGCACAGAATTGTGAATTTCATTTGTAAATGGTAATAAAGTGAAAGTGTAAGTGCTTTCTTAAATATACCTAATACTCGTATGTGCGAAAATTTATTGTTTCAAAATATGTAGTGTACCTATTTATCACAGTTTGACTAAAAATAACTAAACATTTATCCGAGTAATGTTATTTATAATAAATTCGTCTTTTTGGTGTAATTTACAATATTTTGTTGCTATATTAAAATATTTACTCTTCGACACAACTTTTAAGATAAGATAAAACATTTTTATGCGTTTTCCGCAAATCGTCATGTACGAGTACCTACTCGTAATTTTATAAAAATACGTATTATTTCCTCTTAGGCGTTCACTTTTGTTTTAATCATTATGATTTATGAACATTTTAACTTCCGGTTGTTTAGTTATTATTTTTGTTTGTATTCAATTCTATCAATAAAAAGATACAAATCAATTTGTACAATTGCAAAACCGATTTACAACTATACTAAATATATACATACGTAAATATAAATGTTTATTTTGTTTATGTATGTCACTAAACCGAATTTGACCTATAATAATAAAATTAACTAATGTTTATAATTTAAAAACGACTAATTAAGTTATAGAAATATCTCTGGTAGAAAATTGATTCTTAATTTTTAACTTATTTGTCTTAGAGTATAACCATTTAGTACATTTATTTATCTATTAATAAATTTGTTTATCAGTTTATGTTTTGTATCAATTTTTCCTTCTATTCCATATAATTTATTCTTCTTAAACCGTACAATAAATAAACTATTGCATACTAAATTGAAGAGTTTCTAATTTAAAATTATATATTTTTCCAAGGACTTAATTTTCATAATGTGGTCATCTTGCTAACAAATTTAAATTTCATTCATTGACATTTAAATTACAACGAATTTTTCGCAATTATACCATCAATTATATCCGTGGCTATTCAAACTCCACCTATTTCTTCATAAATTAATTAATAAAAAAACAAAGATTATCTTATTTAAAAACTTTTTATTCTTATTCCTAATTGAATACTTTATATTAAAGAATATAAATCACATTTCCATTTAGAAACCACCAGGTCTTCTATACTGTTGTTGTGCTGGTTCGGCTGGTTGTGGATGGGCGGCAATGTATTCCAAAGCACGGGCAATGGCGGCTGGCACTGGGGGTGGTGTTGGCAAAGCGGCACTGTCCGGTTGATAGCCATTCTCATCGGCCACATAGTTCACTTGGATTTGTACACCTTCCGGTGATGTGTAACTGTACGATCCTTGGGCCGATTTGGCCACTTGTTCTGGTCCTAAAGCTCTGACCGAGCCCTGTTCTTGGGCAGCAATGCCATTGTCACTTTCGAAACTAAATCAACGATATTTTCACGAAAAACTCAAAATTTTTCTAAATAAATACGTACGCCCATTGGTAGCTGCCTTCCGGATCAATATCGGAAGATTGACGTAAAATCGAAGCTTGTTGATCTGATGAGGAAGCTCTTGCAACGGGCAAAGGGGCGGCAGGGAGGTTGTACTGTTGTTGTTGTGGTCTGCGGAACAAGTGGGATACATCACCAAAGGCTACAGCCAATACGGCAGCAAGAACTAACTGGAATTGTTTGTATTTTCAAAAATTCTGTTGGAAAATTTTAATAAATAAATACGAATCTTACCAATTTCATCATGTTGATAGTCTATTGTTGGTTGAAGAATGTGGAATGTGATTCGATTTTTAGTGTGTGGTGCTATTTATATGAAAATGTGATGGTATGAGATGTACAGCATCCTCTTTGTACCTGTTATGTACAAGGAGATCAGCAGCGGCTCGTTCGAAATGGTAAAATGTGCGTTGGAGTCGTTTTATTGTTCGTAGAAGGACATCTTCAATATGTTTTATTAGATGCAGTGTCGACAGCATGTTAATAAGTTACGGGATTAAACGATTTTGAGAGATTTACATGTTTTTATCATAAATAAATGATTTTACGTAGATTAAACCATAGTTGTACTTGTAGAAATATTAAGCTATTGAGTGTTTTAGAAAAAAATCAAATCTAAATGAAATATCAAAATAGTCCGTTGTCCTCTTTATCAAAAATGCGTGTTGCAAGAACTTTCTTCCTACCTTATATTACAATATTCATACATATTGATTATATTTAAATTAATTTTTTGCAAAATCGTTAAATTTTTAGTAATTTATATTGTAATTTGCATACATAAGTAGTGCCTCTCACCCAAAAAAAAACTATACTGTTAAAATTGATAAATGTCACATTTTATTAACATATTTGTGAAAACGAATGTTTCCATTCATTTTTGAAAGCGTTATAAATGTTTGGTATATTTTTTTTTATATTTAAAAATCTTTTACGACTTTTAAAAAATCTTCCAAACATTTGTATGATTAAAGAAAAGGGTGAGAAATATAACCAAAGTATAATACGTAATAAAAAATTATTATTAATTCTTTTATTGAAGAAAGTACTTAATTAGACAATTCTGGCTATTCGTAACATTGTACAACATAAATTTTAAATTAAATTTACTTAATTTTATAAAATGGGTAATTAATTAAGACAGGAAACAAACAACTTATATAACAAACTCTTTATTTCGATTATAAATTTAATTTTTCTTTTTAAGATACGCCACTGTATCTATTTGTTTATTCCACAATCCAGTTCAAGTTGATAATAATAATAAATCGAATACAGTAAAAATTTTAATTTCATAACACTCTCTCATCCTTTAATCAACAAGCATGAACCTTCCTTTATGAAGGACGTTTACTATATTTTCATATCATCTTCAAAATGTTTTTTTTTAAATTTCATAAAATGACATTTAAATCTGACAAACACCTATGGTCATAAATCTAATTAAACACATTTTATTGTCCTTTTCACCACAAAATTTCCATTTTCATACAAAATACTATCACGAATATGAAAATATTCGACCCTGACCACCACATACATACATATAAGGATTTTATATGAAATTTTAGTACAAATTCCAATATAAGTGGTGTCTATAATTAATAAATTTATCCTTCCATCAATAATTATTAATAAAAAACTCATTATGATGTTTAATAATATTGTATTTAAATAATAATAAAATTTGTACACACAAAAAATCTTATAAATAAAATACTATATTTAATAGTTTCGCTCTTCGGGCTGTGGATGCGCCGCAATATATTCAAGAGCTCTTTGAATGGCTGCCGGAATTGGGGGCGGCGTTGGCAGATGAGCGCCTTGCGGCTGGAAGCCGTTCTCATCGGCCACATACGCCAAAGAGATCTGTTCACCCTCCGGGGATGTGTAAGCAAAAGAGCCTTGAGCCGCGATGGACACTTCTTGGCCAACAGCTCTTGCGACTCCCTGTTCTTGGGCCTGAATACCATTTGCAGTTTCATACCTGAAACGGACACTCGTCCAAAAATTTCGAAAAATCACCAAATGGTACCACTTACGCCCATTGGTAGTTTCCTTCGGGGCTGATGTCTGATTCCTGACGAAGAATGGCGATTTCAGGGCCGGAGGCGGCACCACCACGCAAATGTGACACATCCGCCAATGCGGCACTCAGAAACGTTACAAAAAATACCTAAAATGATCGAACTTTTTTTAAAAAACATTATCATTAATAATAGATTATGTAAATAAAAAAAAGATGAATGTAAAATTGTGAAATCATTTAAATATTATGTTAATATGTTGACATTTAAGATGGCTCGTTCAATAAAATTGGACTAAATGGTATTTTTTTAACTCGAAGCATTATTGTTTATAGAAATCATAAATCAAAATGATTGTTCAATAATTTGCTGGTTATAAAAAGTTGAAAAGTTCACTTTAAAACACTTTGCACTTATCAATAAAACTTTTCACTTACCAATTTGAACATTTTATTTATGTGTTTACGATTTTTTTTTGTTTATTTATTGGAAATTTTACTTGTTTGAAGGATTTATTTAGAATAACGTTAAAAAAATCAAATCGCATTTATATAGTGTGAATAAATCCCCTAATATACATAATACATAATATTTTACACAACATAATATTGTCCAACAGATTTCATTCTCTCGTTTATAAGGTCAACACGAAAAATTAATGAATAAATTTTTATAAACGTTTCATATTATTATTATAGTTTGTGTTGTGTATTAATTACGTAACAAACAATCGAGGAAAAATTAGTAAATGATGTACTCCTGTCTACACTCTGGCAAACTAACATTCACCTTATATATACAAAATGCATAGAGAATTTATCAATCAATCTGTTACATGTGTTTAGTAATGATTGTTATCTCACTATCTTATACCATAAAAGAGAGGATGCACTCATACAAGAATAGAAAACGATGTGAATCTATTAATATTCATTGAATTAGGCTATAGAATATAATTTTTTTTTATCATATTTAATAAATGCAATTACTTTAACATTTGCGAAATATGAAAAATTTATAATTAAAGTGAAAATGTTAATGTTGTGCAAAGTTTAACTGCGGGCACTCGATGATTTTTGTTTAAATAATTGCCAGATAATACAATAATACGTATATGTAACCTGTTTATCTAAAATGATTATTTATAGTTCGATTTATAAATATTTTAGTCTTCTTTTAATTAATTTCGCTTTTTATACAAGGTCGGTCACTTCAGTTCCTCATTTAAGCAAAAAACTACTTTATGCTACAATTAAAACCATTTAAAAGATGGCATTTAAAGTAGCTCTTCAGTTTTGTTGAAGGAAAAATGTTGCGGTTACCCGCAGGAAATCCACAAAACTATATTTTTTTAAATTAAAACATATATTCCAGTTCTTGCTTAAAAAATAAATTAGCAGTTTATAAATAAAAGTCATTTATAAAAAAATAAAATAAAATATATGAAACTAAAAACACAATTCACACATTTCCATTGTTTACAGAAAATCCATTGTTAGTTTTTTTACAAGTGGTCGCCACTTTCACCAATCGTTTTAAATTTTAAAAATGTTGCTGTACCATTTTTTATTATTTCTTTATTCAATTCCAGTTGTAACGTGAATTGCAATAACAATTTACCAGTATTTGATATAGTCCAATGTATTTTGTTTCCAATTTCCACAGGCAAATCAAGATTTTTAACTAGATCTTCACTAAAACCGCAAGCTCCTAATAAAATTTCCCAAATTATTTAAATTGATAACAAAATAAGTACGTTTATAACCTTCTGTTTCTTGCATATTATCCAGATAATTTAATGCTGCTACTACAATGGAGTAATAAATAAAATACTCACCACTCAACATGTGGCAGGCAATATAATTCACTAAAATACGTTGCTTCCATTCCAAATCTGACCATAATGAGAACAGTTCTTGTAATTCAGCATCTGGACAAAATAAAAATTGTAATAATTACTATTTCACAGATATTATACAAACTTGTTTGCGTCTCGTATGCGATAAAATCTAATAATTTAAGTTGAAAAAGAGTTGGGCATGTTGATATTAATTCTTGGTTATTTGTATAGGCCATAATGTGTTTTATGTTTACAACGTGTTGACATTTAATAAAACAATATTCCAACCATTTAACCTACAAAAGCACTAAAATTTCAAATACATACATATCAAGTTAGCTCTATAATAATGAGCCCCATTTACCATTTATTTCCCAAAATTTCTAAATGGCAAAAAATATAATAAGTAAAACTTTAAATATTTAGATATAAAATTTATTTTATTAGGACACCACTCATTTTGAGTATTTTAAATATACAATACAGGACAATACAATGGATAATTTAAATATATAAATTTTCAATTTAAGCCATCTCTTCTGAACTGTGGTTTGTAGTCACTTGAAGCTTTTAATTTCTGAAAAAAGGTATATTTAAAGATTTTAGAAAATAAATGATTAATTCCGAGATTAATTCGTAATTATACATATACGTATGTATGAATCATCATTTTGTTTATTTGTAGTTTAATATGGAATATTTTGTCGATTCATTAATAAAATAAAAACTTTAAGCTGCATTTACACGTTGCGAGTAACTAAAGCAATTAGCTAAATTTAGTTACTTGCATCATGTAAACAGTCTATTTAGTACTTGGACAATCAGAAAAGTGTAAAAGAACTGTTTTCAAACCTTTGTGAAAACAAACTTTTTAAGTACATAATAACAAAATAATAGGTACACTGAAGCGCAACTATAAATATTAGGAGTATAAATTTTAAAATAATAGCAAATGCATTTAATTGAATACCGTTATATCCGTGAAAAATCTCTTGGGGGTAGAATAGGACTGAATATTTATCGGATGCATATGCCTTTTCTAAAAAAAAAAATACCAAAAAATAATAATATATTTGTTTAATTATCTACACTCTAAAATTACTGCAATTTTCTTCTTTGTTTCTTCCAATGTTTTACGCACATGTTCGGTTTTGATTTTCTCTACTTCGAAAGCTTCTTGTAATCGTTGCGTTCGAGCTTTCTCTTGTTCTAACAATCTAAGAAACTCATTATAAAAATGTATTTCAATAAACTTTTATCTTACAAGGAAGGTTGTAATATTGGATTGTAGGGAGAGATTTTTAAACTGTCTTTTGCCAATGAACTTTGATCTCTCATTTTTGTTTTTAATTCTTCATTTCTCTTTTGTTCTTGTATTAATTGTTTTGTCTGTTCAAGTTTGGCCTTCTGTATATCAACAATCATTTGTAATTCTACAGCTGATAAAAAATATTTAAAAACATGATAATCAAATATTAGAAGTGATACCCTTTTCATGAGCTTTTGCATGTTGCTTTATATTATCTCCTTCCAATGATCGCAGCTTTTTTAATTGTCGTAATTTTGTTACATTTTTATTATTGTCCGATAAATTTGCGGCCTCTGAAATTTTTCCATGTAACATTTTTAATTCGTCAAATCGAAGTGACTAAAATAATACGTCATTAATAATAAATATACGTAAAATATTAATTGTAATAAACTTTAAATCCTTTAGCAATTATTTTATCTAAAATCTGTTTTATCGCTTTGCCACATTGGCACAATTTTTCTGGCACTTCTTCAGGCGATTTTTCAGGCACGCCCGATTTTTCGACAATGCTGCTTTTGTCAGTAAATTCAGGTTTAATTTCTTTAGCAGCCAATAATTTTTTTAATTGTTCATTTTCTGCTTTTAATTTGTCTAATTGACTTTGTAACGATTTAGAATTAATCGAATTTAGTTCTTTTTCAAATTGCTTCTTTAAGGCAGCTGTATTATCACTATATTCTTTTTTTAGTTTTAATAATTGTGCTTCCAAATCCTTAATTTTCTGTTCATATTGTCTAATTATGCCATCATTGTCACCACTTTTTAACATATTCAGTTCGTCCGTTAAAAACTTATTTTTCGATTCTAGTTCAGATATTTGATCTTTTAAGGCCTTATTTTCATCATCCTTTTGTGTTTTTATTAACTTGTTTTTTAATTCTACTATCTCTGACTCCAATTCAGCCAAACGTCTCTTTAATTGATCATTTTCATTCTCTAATTTTCCAATATTTTCGTAAACGGCTTCAGCTTTTTTAAGTTTATCTCTCAATTCTTTTATCTCTGCATCTCCTTGTCCTTTTTCTTTTTCTAACTCAGCAATACGTTTTTTTAAATTTGTATCTTGTCCCTGTTGCGCAAGAATTTCTTTCTCCCTATCCAAGCATGAATTCAAATTTTTTTTCAAATCCGCATTCTCAGTCTCTTTATTTCTTAAGGCCTCTTTTAATGCATCTAGTTCTTTTTGTTTTTGTGCTAAATCGTCAGCACTTTTTTTTGAATCGCCTTTCGCCCCATCTAAATCTTTTTTCATATTTCCAATTTCTTTTTCTAAATCATTAGCTTTTTGCTTATATTTCTTGTTTTCATCTTCAGATTGTAACAATTTTTTCAAGTTTTCTTTACTATCATTTAAAGCATTGTCTAAATCTTTCTTTAATTTACTATTGTCATCTTCTAATTGACTTAATTTTTTCTTTAAGGCATCAATTTCTTTTTCTAATTTGGAAATTTCTGTGGTTCCTTTCGATGAATCATTTTTCATATTGTCGAGTTCTTTTTTTAACTTTGAAATTTCATTTTCAAGTAAAATAATTTGCTGTTTTTGTTTACCATTGTCAGATTCAAGTTCTGCAATTTTGTCCATATGTTTTTTTCCTTCATTTATTGCTGAATCTAAGTTTTTCTTTAGTGTCGCATTTTCATTTTCCAATTTAGATAAATTATCTTTAATTTTATTGTTTTCTGATTGTAAACTATTCAATTTATCAGCATTAGCTTTGGCTTCTTTTTCAAGTTTATCTTTTTCTGTACGTAATTTATTGCTTTCATTTTCTAACTTTTCTTTATCGTTTACTAGTTGAGACCTTTGCTTATCACCATCTTGAAAATTGTTCAATTCCTTTTTTAAATTCGAACTTTCATTCTCTAAGTTGTTAATTGTACTTTTCAGTTTGTCGTTGTCATCTTTAATTTTTGTATTCTCATTTAAAACTGTTTCTAGCTCTTTCTTTGCATCGTTCGCTGTTTTTTCCATTTGTTTCAACAGTTCTTTCAATTCATTTTTCTCATTTTCAAGCTGCAATAATTTTTTCTTTAAATCAGCTACCTCATCTTCCAACATTTTTGTTTTATCGCCTAATTTCATTTTTTTAAGAGTTTCTTCAGCAACATCAGCACGATTTTGTTCTTCTTGTAATCGTTTCGTTAGATCATTAATTTTATCGGTCAGTTCTTTGGATGGTTCTAATTTTTGTGGAGCTTGCTGTACACTATTTAATTGTTTTTGTAAATCATCAATTATAGACTGAAGCTCTTTCTGTTCTTTACGGTCTTTTTCAAATTGGTCTATAGTTGGAACAGGAGGTTTTTCAGCAGATACCTTTGTTTTGTCCAACAAACTTTCAATTTCTTTTTTATTCTCGTCAATTTTCTTTTCTAAATTTGATTTCTCTTTATTCAGTTCATCGTATAAAGCTTTGCTAACAGTGGAATTTTTAATATTGTCCATTTCTTTCTGTAAATTGTCCATTTCTTTTTGCAAATCATCTAAAGCTTTACGTAGTTTTTCATTTTCGTTTTCAAGAGCTTTTGATTGTTTTATTACGTCTTCCATATCTTTTTTTAATTTATTATTTTCTGCTTGTTCTGATTTTAAATTAGCCAATTCTAATTCCAAATTACTACTTCGTTTAGTCGATGCTATTACATTGGCATTTAACATTTCTTCTAATTTTGTTTTTTCATTTTTCATTTTCTCCAATTCTTCCTGCAAATCTTGCAATACTTTCGATTCGTCATATTCGTTTAGTTTTTTTTCAAGTTGTTTACGATTTTCAATTTCTTTTTGTAACTTTGCTTTCAAATCGGCAATTTCGTTTTCCATATCCACAATGTTTTCTTTTGATTGTTTTAAATGATCCACCAATTCTTCAACTTGGCCCTTTGCTTCATCTTGAATTTCAATTGAATGCCGTTTTAGTGCTTCATTTTCTTTTGCCAATGTATCAATACCAATCAATACTTGTTTTTCCAAATCCTGCATTTTTTCGTCTGATTTTCTAGCTATATCCTGTTTTTCTAGAAGAGCTTTATCTAGTTCCATTTGTAATTGGGCAATTGTTTTATTACATTCTTCATGATCATCTTTCTTATCTGTTCGACTTTTCTCTAATTCCATTTGTAATTGAGCAATTTTTTTATTGCACTCTTCATGATCATCTTTTTTATCTGATCGATTTTTTTTACAATCCCAGTTGCGCCAATCTTCATCATCGTCACTTTCACTCCTATTTTCGTTGTTATCATTTTCTTGATTTTCATTATAATCTTTTTTCTCACCTAACTTATCTTTTTTACAATCCCAATTTTGCCAATTATCAGCATTCTCATCAATCAATTCCTTTTTACAGTCCCATTTTCGCCAGTCTTCGTCTGTATTGTCATTTTTATCGTCTTTAGGTGTTTTCTTTTCATTACATGGACAACAATTACACTTTGTTGATTTACTATCATTTACTTGAATATCTTTATTAGAAGAATCCTGACTTTCTTTGTTTTCTGTATTATTTTGTTTATTTTGTCGATTTTCGTCATTTTCTCTACGACATTTACATATACGAGAATTTTTCATTTTCTCTTTCATACAATCCCACTCCAGATATTGTCTACTCAATTCTTCAGCAATTCGTTGTACAGCACATTTCGATTGTTTCAACATTTCCTGAAAATGTTTATCACCGGAAATCATATTAACATTCTGTGCAATTTCTTGTAACTTATTATTTTCAAGTTTCGCACGATCCAAGGACTGTTTCAATTCATTAATACTATCACATTGTTCCTTAGTCAATTTTCGTTCATTTTCCAACTGATTTTTAAGACTATCAATTTCACTTTCAAGTTGTTCATTTTTATTTCGCAAACATGTTGTTTCCGTACAAATGTTTTCAATTGATTTTTTTAATTCGATTTGTATTTCGGAAATTTTTTGCTCAGAACATTGAATGATACAATCTTTTTTTTCTAACTCTTCTCTCATTTTATGCATTTCAGTTTTAATTTTATCTTGTTGTTCATCACGGTCCATTGATAAACAATCAATATTTGAGCACAGTTTTTTAATTTCCTCCTCTTGTTCTAACACAATTTGTTCTAAATTACGAACTTTAGATTGTAAATCATTTCGTTCCAGTTGTAATTTATCAATTTTTCCCAGTTCAATTCGTAGCATTTCATTTTCACGTTCTAATGAACCGAATGCCTCACAATTGTCTTTATAAGCATCTCTTTCAGCAACAACTTGTTCGAATGTGTTCAATTTACAAAAGATATTTTCATATTCTATTTGCATACAACGCAATTCTTGAACATTTCTTTCCAATTCGTCGCGTTCATCTTTAATTTGTTCGTAATCATTGCAAATATATTTTAAACTTTCCAATTCATGATTAACACACGACAGTTTTGAACGTAACGTATCAAATTCAGCATTACGATTTTCTAATTCCATTTCCATATCGAAACATTTTCGACGTAAAGAAAATAATTCATCATGAGCACTTTGATTTTCCGTTTTTTGTTTCGTTAATTGTTTTTCCAAATCGTTGATTCGTTCAGTTTTTTTTCTAAAACTTTTCACTTCGTCTTCTATACCTCTTAGACTTTCTAAACGTTTACTTAAACGATCCCTATCTTTTATAACTTCATCTAATAACAATGATTGTTGTTTGTATACTGCAATGTCTTCTGGAGATTCTGTATAATTGAACAATTGTTCTTCAAGTTCACTTACTCTTCTACGTAATTCGTCCCTTTCATTTATTGTCTGTTTCAATTTCAATAAATTTTTCCTTAAATTCTCTATGTCTTCATCGGTACTAAATGGTATACCAAGATCTTTAAGCATTTTGCCAGTATTTTCCATTTGTATTTTAATTCTTTTATTTTCATCCTGAATTACTGACAATTTTGAACAATATCTCTTCAACACTTCTAATTCTTTTCTCATAAGTTTGGCTTCCAATTCAGGTGTTCTATTATCGCTTTTTCGCATATCTTCAATTTCTCTTTCGAGAAGATCAACTTCTGCTTCGTACGAATAAGTTGTAGATAATTTACGTTGTAGAGGAATAATATTTGGTGGTCGTTCATTCTATTTAATATTATTTATGGAATTATATTTAATATTTTCCTAATATATAATAAAACTAAATGTATAAACCTTTAAAAATTCAACTTCGCCTAAAGCAATTTGTAATTTACGTTTCAGTGCATCGCGTTCTTTGACAACTAGTTGGAGATTTTCTAATTTTTTTAATATTAAAGCAGAGGTTCTCTGTTTTCCATTCTATAGTCGGTACATTTTTATATGATGCAACAAATTAAATAAAATTAAATTAAGTACTTACAATACAATTCAGATTAGGTGACGACGTCATTTTTATAAGTTTTTGAAATTTTAAAGTTTTACATGACACATGAGAAAAACAGTTCACTAAAATTACAAATAATACTTACTGCGTTTTCTAGTTTGCTTTTACAATTATCGTCAGTAAAGGCTGTAGAGGACGATATGTTTGAACAAAGAGCTTTGTTAGAGTAAATTTCTTCAATTACTGGCGAATTGGCAGCCTCAAATTCTTCTGTTTCGGCGGAAAACTTAAATTTAAGTTTTTCTTTTGAATTATCCACATTTTCATCAGACGTTATAGTTTTAATAGTTTCATTAGAACAAGTTTTATAGTCTTTTTCTGATTCAACTGATGTGGAACTGTGTGATTTTTTATCAGAAAAAGTTTCAGAGTCTTTTTTCAATTTATCCAATAATGAAAAATTTTGTATTTCTTTTAATTTACTGCTAGCAAAAAATCCCATGCACGTATCTTTTAATAAAATTAATTTGTTATCTATATTCACGATATTTTCAGTATTTTTATTTTCTTTCGGTATAAAATAACCCTTTGGTGGTTCAATAGTTTCACTAATGTCAAGATTTTCAAGTAAATCACTAATTTCACTAGGACTTTTAGATTCACCGTTTGATGTATTCGTTAAATGTTCATCAAAACTTATTTCTTCAACACCAAAATCACTGCTATTTGTGTCAGTTTTATCGAGATCTGTAACCTATGTGAAAAACATTATTTTCCTACAATAATTAGATAGTGAAGCAGTTGGTATTACAAGGGCATTCAGCATTTCCCTTTGCTCATCAGTTAAACGAAGGTGCGAATAAGCTTTTAGTAATTTTTCTAAATTTTCAATTTGTTGTTGCAATGTAAATATATGCCCATCTTTGCAGGCTATCATAGCGGCAATTAATACATCTACACTAATTAATTTCCCTTTACAATATCCATCTTTATTTTTAGCTTGATATTCTAAAATATGTCTTCGTCGATCCTCCACATCGTGGCACCATGATCGAGGATCAGTTGAAGAATTATATTGTACCATAATGCGACCATCTGAACGAATTCTTGCAATACTTTTATCATTTTCGTGAAAAATGTTCAATTTTTTATTAATGTACGACATGATTTATTTTAAACCTCATGAAATATGAAATTTACAATTCATTTGTGGTATCTGTGGTATGACAATTTATTTTTTTGACAGTAATTAATTCTGTAAACCTTCATGGGATATAATAGTGTACTAATGGGAATAGAGCATTAGAGCTAATATGATTTAACTTAGTGGCGATGACCAATAATGTTAAACAATTTGTTTTTAAATTTTAATTAATGGGGTAAAAATTTCACTATACATGTCAGTAGGTTGATTATTATGGGGCGAACACCCATTTAAATGAAAAATGTAACACGCCGACATGCCTACCTTCAGGATGGTGTGGCAACGGCACAATAATTTTAATAGGCTCATTTACGATTTTTTTTTATTCAATTTTATGAAAGATTTTTGAGTGTATGTAACGTAAATAACGAAAAAAATTTTGTAAAACATTGTTATATGCCTGAAAAAAAATAGTAAAGTTGAGTACCGCGAAAAAGCGATGCGACCATGTGACGTCATAAGTTCCGATGCCTTGTTATTAATACTGTGTAGTGCGTAGTGTGTAACTGCTACAGATTGTTAGTTTTTTACTTTTTTATTCAATATGAATGAATCGACATATGTATTATAAATACTGTATTGTGTAACACCCTCATTACAATGGGGTAGGTTGCATGAACGGGGGATTTAAGATTTCGATAGACCGTGTTAAAAAACCCTTAAAAAATTTTTTCCACATTTTTATCTTTTTTCCTTAATTTGTTATTAAAACTTAAAAAAATATTCACTTCAAATGTACACAGTATTTTTCACCAATAGGGGACTGAAAAGCCGATTGGACTCCTCAAAGAGTCAAAGTTGTAACTTAATTTTATCGTCATAAAAGACTATAGTTAAATTATCGTAGAAACATTTGAATTCATTAAACATATATTTTTCTTTATTCCTTTAAGCGATAATTTTATTTATTTGCAGCTCGAAGAAGATGCGGAAAATTATTGATATTTCAAAACAATGGACAATACACACTTGCAATTGAAGCTTGACGTTATTCCGCATATACTTACATATTTGCTTGTCAAAAATTATTATTAAATATTGTTAAAATAATCCACCACCATTAAAATAATAAC
>SSSI01007930.1:0-16080 GCA_004796505.1 Oryzaephilus surinamensis | reverse complement strand
TAAATGCTTGGATCATTTTTAATAAAATTAGTCCTTCAAAATTGTCAATAACGGAGTTTCGAAGGGTACTAGCACGGGAATTAATAGCTTGTCCAGCACGACAAGAAGAAACTACAACACCAAAAAGGGTATTACATACGTTTATGAAACCAACAGGCAGTGGAAAAAAAAGAAGAAGACAGTGTCAAGGATGTTATAATGAGTTGCGTAAAAGTCATTCCAGTAAAGAAGCAAGTAAATTAGTCACAAAAGTGATTAGTTACTGCAATGATTGTCCGGGACAGCCAGGGATGTGCCTAAGTTGTTTTAATAAAAGACATAAAAAATAAAATCGCTTTTTTACGCATGTAATTTCTACATAAGAGTATATTCAAACATATGAATATATCATTTTTTCTATAATATGTATAGTTTTTGTTTGTATTTTACAAATTGTTATTAGAAAAATTTAATTTAATTTTAATAAAAATCGATAAAAAATTGTTTTCATCTTTTATTTACCATTTTTAATAGCATTAAAACTGATTATAGGTCTGTTCGGACAAGCCGTTAGTGGACTATCCAATGGATAGGTCGTCAGCTCCGTACTGCTCAGATACGTTTTAATATACATTAGAAAGTCAGACCGAACAGTTTTTTTCCAATGCGCATGAGTCGTATCGTTTGTAAACGATAAATAGCTTTGTCCGAACAGACCTTATATTTACGAGAGTGTTTTGCATAGAAAAAATTACCCCAGCTTAATACGGTTTGTGTTTTATACTTCTGTATATATTAGAAAACATATAACGAAGCGTTGCCGTTCAAAAGTGGCAAATTTCGAAAATATTCAAAAAAATATTTACCTTTATATACCGGTCTTCTAGGACCGGTAACGCATGCTACAATATATGAAACACCGGACCTTAAGGACTGGTAACGCACCGTAGTAATAAATTTTAAATTTAGCGACGCAGTCAACCTGTTAATATATTATAATCTCTTAATTATTATAATTATTGTTAGGAAAGTTTGTTTATTTGTTATAATTACAATAAAGCGCATGCGGCAAACTATATATGTACTTTTTATAATAAATATTATATAACCGTTTCGTAATGTTTTATTAATGCTTTTTTAATTTCATAATAAATAAATAAATTATATGTATATAGAAAAAGTACGGTAGTAAAAAAAAATACGGTTACGACGAGGATGGGATTCGAACCCACGCGGGCAGAGCCCATTGGATTAGCAGTCCAACGCCTTAACCACTCGGCCACCTCGTCTTCCTTTACCGATTTTCCACCACATTCTATACAATGGAAAATACTTATCTAATATTTAATTTATTTTAAATCTTATCAAGAATTAAACATTCACACACATTAACATTTTTTATACAAATAAAGTGCGTATACATATGTACATATATTCATTTTCATTGTTTTCCGTTCTTTTTTGTCTAAATGATAGTTATATAGGGGTTGCTATAACAACAATTGTAATGAAAGTGTATACAGGAATTTTCCTGTCAGTTTAAAATCGTTTTTACATTGTTATGCGTGCTTGTCATAAATTTTTATAGACACCAGAAAACACGACAAACTTTAGTGAGCTTTAAAACCATTTAAAACGATTGATGTTTATTGAGAATCGAAAGGTATCAATACATATATATCAATATTTATTTACTATTTGTAATAAATAATGAGCGCAATTTTTTATTTTTTTATTTTCTGTTAAACATCTATACGAAAAACCATAAATAATTATGTTTAAATCTCTTATTTACCATTTAGAAATTATTAAAAATAATTATATGATTTATGATTTTACACCTAAATTTTATCTATATAATCAATTTCAAATTATTATAACGTTGATCTATTGTTAAATTTATTATTAAACGAACAATGAGCTATTATTATAAGGTGCTACAACTGAAAAACGCATTTTACGAAAAAATTCGTAATTTTTAATATCAAGTTCCGAAAATAGTTCATATTAGTGCGATATTTATGCAATTGAATAGTAAAATAAAAATCTGATTACGATTTCGTCGTTTTTCTTAACAATAATTGGGCTAATTACACAAATCTTTAGCCAGGCCATGACCAACGTTTCACATGACCCAGATTTTCAGTGGTAATGCAATATACACCACCCTAAAAACCTGAAAATGCAACCCCTACTGTTACCATTATTGCGTGCCAAAGAATAACACACAATATAAAACACTAAAAATTCGATTATAATTTTAAACAGTTATATTACTGTTTGCTTTTATTTTTAGAGGATGTTCAATTTACACTTTTTCCATATTCGTTGATGGTATTAATGCAATTTTCTTACAAGTGGAACAGAAAATATAGTACAATGGTAATTATTTTTCTGTCATACAACATACAAGGAAAACTTTACATTTCATTGCATACTTTTAATAAACTATGCAAAATGGGAGCATGTTTGCGTGTTCTTTTCATTTTCTAATATTGACGCGTCCCTAAGTGCCTTTTATGTTGTTATGATTTACTAAATTTTCACTTTTTAAATGTTCTCCATTTAATATACGAGTATTATGCCATTAAAGTTAAATCTTGACAACAAAGTTTTCAGTTAATTTTTTAATGAAACGAATTTTCTTATTTTTCTTTTAAATATTGTTTTTTAAATAATAAAAGAACTACTGTAGAATCCAATCAATATTTATACAAGGTGTTCCATTATAACGTGGCAATATTTTAACAGGTTATTCCTGAGTACAGTTTGAGAAAAAAGTTTATATATATAAACACTTGTCTGAAATCGCTTGGTTTTTGAGACACCCTGTGTTTGAAATTTGATTTATTGACGACACGTTTTAAGTTTTTCGCATTTTTCCCAAAAACCACTCATTTGAACGAAAAATTTCAAGAGACAAAAAAGTTTCCCTATTAAATTTCCTATTAAATAAAATATTTCAAATAGTACATTATCGGGCGAAAACAAAAAGTTCCGAGGGTGTGTTTTCACCCCCATCATTAAAAAACATAGTTAGGGGCAGTCATTTTTGTTCAAATTTGAAACAAATGTGTGGCCTAATAAATAATATTTTTATGTAAAATTTCATTTTAGTACCTATATTATTTCCCGAAATAATCAAGAAAAACCTTGTTTTTTTTTCATAAAACTTTAACACTCTGTATGGTATCTCAAAAACCAAGCGATTTCGGACAAGTGTTTATATGAACTTTTTTTCTTAAAATGTATTCAGAAATAAAATAACCCCTTAAAATATTGTTACGATATTCTGGAACACCCGGTATAAATGAACAAAAATTGATTAGATATTAAAAGAAAAGAAATTCAACATTTAATGTGCATGCACAGTAAAACTGAATAAATGAGTAGGTGGACCATGAAACTATTAGAAGGCCATCAAGGTGATGAACATTACAAGGTGGAGAAGGCGGTGGTGGTGGTGGTGGTGGTAGGGTTAAAGTGGTTGGGCGTCTCGACGCCTTAGAATGACTAGTGCACCAGCGTCGAAAGCCGCAACAAAAACGACGACGGGGGCTTACAACGTTAGACAATATTATCAACCTCGCACCACCACTAATACACGTGGTGGCGGTGGCGGCGGCGGTGGCGGTGTTACAACTCTTATGTATGCCGCACAACAAGGCAATGTTGATGTTGTAAGAAAAATTCTTCGTATCCAGGTCTGTGTGCCATTATGTATTATTAATTGGGCAATAATGCAGTGTTTTTGTGCACTTTTCTTCTGTTTATCAACGTTTTTTTGATATATTTGCTTCAATAAAGTTTGTTTAATGCATTTTTAAATCGACTTAATAATTAATGTTATTGTTATCCAAAATGTAATGTAAACAACAACAATAATTATTATTTATTTTTTCTTGGTAAATATTTAATATAAATTACAATAGATTTAGTACATATACGAGTACATATATAGTAATTTTTATTAAATATAGGGTGTATTTTTAGAAAGTTCAATGTTTTTTCCATAAACATATTGTTATTATATTTTTTATTATATTTTAGTGACAATTTGATTAATATTGATTGTTACTAATAATATATACGTAAATTAATTAAAATCGAAATTGACTGCACCAGTTTGAAAAAATTCTCATTAATTTGCAAATATGTAATAGTTTTTGTATATCGCTATCATTTTGGTGTCAATTAGCTAATTGCAACTTTTCTAAAATTTATAGAAAGGAAATTAAAAAACAGTTTCTAATTTTGTGATTAATGAAAATTTACATGACGATTACAATATGCTGAAACCTATAAATAGATGCATGATGCACTTGTAAAGCCGTTTTATCACCAATTAAAAAACTTTTGCAAATTGCTTTAATCAGTTTCACTTAAAAACTGAAAGCAAACAATTTTCTATTTATTTTGAATATCCATGTCGCATCTATTCCCTAAAATAATGATTTTTCCATTCATTGTCATAGCAACTTCTTAATAGTCAACCTGTTATTGTGATTTCAGTCTTGATCAAAACATTTACACAATAATGAAAATCAGTGCCTTAATTTGACTGAATTTACCAATAACTATAAAATTTTTATACCGAGTGTTTTTGTAGCCCCGTACAATACAAAATCGTGATCGAAGTGGTAAAACGGCTTTACATTATTCTTGTACCAGCCATAATATTTGTGCAGCTCAAGTGGCTGATTTATTGGTGATGGCTGCACCTGATTTAGTGGATGGACGTGACGAAGATGGCTTTACGCCATTACATCTTGCAGTAATTGCTGGCAATATGCAATTGGTTACATTTTTATTAGCAAATAAAGCTGATATTAATGCCGTTGATAATGAAAAGCATACAGTCGTTCATTGGGCCACAGGTTTGTATATATTATACAATAATTTATTCATTTTTCTTTGACCACAAAGGCTATTTTTAAAATAAATCGCCTTACATGACCTTAACATTTGCATTTCAAACAATGTCACTTTATTTTACCTGTGTATTAATAATAGAACGCTGAGTAATGTTAATTTTCTATGAAAATTTTATTGTCAGCCGTGTTAAATTTGTAATTTATTTTTGTTTTGAATATAGTCAAGCCTACAATATTAAAATCGTTAGTAAATACGTAGAATAAATAGGTATTGATTAAACGCAATTGTGGAAGAGTTAGTGTCTGAGCTTAAACAAATAGTTATAAAATATAAATATTAGGGAGTATAATGTTTTGGTCAAAAAAAGTCGATAAGTTCGTTCACCGAATATTTGTTCATTGTTTTAATGAGAATTTTTCTCCAAATTTTGATTTTCCTTCGAGTTACAAGATGTACCTACTTACTTGTAATTGATGATTCAAATACATTTTCTATAATTTAGCACAACCTAGTAATTTTATGCAAATTTCTAAATAAATAGAATTAATCACGCATTATCGCACCCCATTCAAGAATTTTCTTAGATATATTTAAGTTTGTAAAACGATTATCTAAGTAGGTCACCCAAATATACTTATACAACAAAAAAATGTATATTTAAACTGTAATATTATAAAAACTTTTTATTATGCAGTATACATAAATTATATTTGCGCTAATAATATTGTTTGCATAAAAAGTGCAACACATAAACTGAACCTTGATAAAATATTCTTCAAAGTGGACTCTTTATGGAATCTCTTTCATTTGAATTGTTAAAATGTGAGCTTTTAATAAGCAGCGGCGACCTGTTTTCATGTGTTATATTGCATGTTCGACCTTGTTTTATGGAAATAAATGGACGTCAATCTAATATATACTATATTATGGCTATAAAATGATTTGTAGGGTTTTAGCGAAATAATAGTTAAATATATAATTACCAAAATTTTTGAGAAATAAACTGACACAAAAACGATAAGATTAAGGATAAAAAAAGACGTAATACTGTAAAAAAATAAATGGTGTTAAAAAAATAAAAGTATGGTTCAAACAATATGACTAAGTGATGTATTCATATTTCTAAGAATAATTTTTAAATTACCTATAAATTTCAAAATATTTCTGTTTCAATTTTTGCTTAGAATATAAAAAGAATTTTTGCACAAAACTTGCTCTTTGTAACTTTGCAAAATATATTATTTCGATAGATTTTATAGATTTTTGACTTATTGTATTCATACACGCGACAATCACCATCAGACTAAAATCTATTTTGAAAATGTGTGAATTGAAAATAGAAAAGCTTTTGTGTAAATTCAAATATGTATTATTATTTTGCTGAAATTTCAGTATGTGGTGAAACGGCTGCATTACGTGCGGTTTTAGCAGCTGGAGCCCCAGTTTCAACCCCCGACATACATGGTGGTTATCCATTACATTATGCAGCCCAAATGTGTGGTGGGGTGAGTAAAAGAAAATGGAAATACTTATTTCAAAAAAACGTTTAATCCATTCATTTCAGGACAATAAAGAGTCCACATTAGGATTGCAAGTACTTCAAACATTACTAACTCACAGCGAAATTGATGTGTCTGTAACTGATGGTGATCAAAGACCACCATTGCTGTGGGCAGCAAGTGCTGGTTCCACCAAAGCCGTATTGGCATTAATCCGAGCTGGGGCTGGTGTTGAAGCAGCCGATAAAGATGGTTTAACAGCATTGCATTGTGCCGCCTCCAGAGGACACACCGGATGCATAGACACACTTTTAACTCTTTGTGGTGCATCGCCGGATGTGATTGACAGTAACGGTTGTACGGCACTACATTATGCCGTCACTTTAGGACATGCGGACGCAACTTCTTTGCTCTTGTCGCATGGTGCAAATCCGAATCGACAGGATAGAAAGGGTAGAAGTCCAGCACATTGTGGCTGTGCAAAAGGCCAATTCGAGACTGTGAAATTGATTGCACAACAAGGTGCCAATTTATGGTTGCGGAATGCACGTGGTGATCTACCATTACATGAGGCGGCGGCATCTGGACGTAGAGAATTGGTGAAATGGTTGTTAGAAATGCGACCAAGTCAAGTGAATGCCAGAAATAATGATGGCAAATGTCCTTTACATATGGCAGCATTGAATGACAATGTTGATATGTGCAAAGTGAGTATATGACCTTATTGTTGATTAGTAACAACCTTTTGAATAAATATTCAAGGTTGTGTTTACAATGAATATATTGACAGGGTGTTTTTTCGGACACGCAATTTAGCCGCTATCGATTTTCCTCTAAGAATATATTTGTATATTTGATTTATAGATATTGTTGGACTCTGGAGCGTTAATAAATCCAGTTTTAAGAACATCGAAGAATGTATTTATGTCACCATTGGATTGTGCACTTCAAAGAGGGTTCAGATCCACAGCTAAATATTTGCAATTGCATGGTGGCCTTCCGGCAAGCAGAATTGATACGCAACAGCATAAAAGACAGGGTAACAATAGTGCAATCAGTTTACAAATACGAGATGATGTTACATTTTGGGGTGGAACTAGTACTGATAGTGAATATGAGAATGGCGAAAGGGAAAGTACATTTAAGAAAAAGATTTCTTATAAATATGATCGTAAAAGAAATTCAGGATCATCTGATTTGGAATTAATGAAAAAAAGTGGAAGGGCCAAAAGAAAATCTAGTAGAGGCAAAGAGAGTGTTTTATCAGAGAGTTCGGGAAAAGTATTAGATTATTCTAATGAAATTATTATAAATGGGAATACTGAAATTAATATACATCAAACAAAAGAGATTTTATTGGACAATATGGAATTATCTGATGCCAGAAATACATTAACTACTGATGATAGTGTTGAAATGACAGTTAAAGGAAGACCTATAAGTTCAAAATGTGTAGGGACATCAGCTCGTTATAGTGCTAGACAGTACATAAAAGATTCCTTAGAAATATTAGAAAATAAGCAAACAGTTCTTATAGATCAAGCTACCAATACGTCAATAGAAAATAATAAAATTACAGAAGAAGCGCCGATAGACAATATTTTAAGTCAACCAGATCAACAGTCTTTGCTTTCAAATACGAGCGAAGATGTTGAACAACAGTCACCTTTAGTCGTAGAGGCTGCAATCCATCCACCACCCAAGGAGGCAATTGAAACTGTAGAAGAAGTTAGTAAAGAAATAGAAAAACCTTCAGTAGATGTACCTGATCTGCCCCCACAAGAAGAATCTGCGGAGGAAGAAACAGTGAAACCTATTAAAATGGAAACTAGTATTGAAGAAACAATTCAAGAAGTTGAAGCCACAACTGTACATCAAACTGAAAGTGTTGAAGAATCTGAAATTACTGAAAAAGAACCTGATGAAATTGCAGATGAGCAACCTCCCACAAGTGAAGTTTCCATTGAAACTGTTTTAGATGTAACAGCAGAACCAACTGTAATAGAAACTACTAAAGAAGACGATGAATTAATTGCTGAAAAAATTTTACATGATATCGTGGATAAAAGTTTAGCAGAAATAACGAATGCAGTACCAAAATCAGACACAACATATTCAGAAGACACTGATACCAAGCCAGAATCTGCAGTTCAAAATGAATCTGAACAAAATAATCTTGAAGAAACAGACAAAGCAATTGTGGCAGTAGTGGAACCAATCGAAATGGAAAAGAAAACATCAGAAGAAGATAATTACAATAGTACATCAAGTGATAGTTCAGTAAATTGTAAAAAAACACATCGAAGTTTTCGTATATTAGATGAAGAAGAGGCGCAACGTCTTAAAGATAAAGAAAGAAAAAATCGATCGCGTACATTGAAAACGTCGGCTCGTAAAGATAACAGATCGCGTTCAGAAGGACCTTCACGTCAATCAAAAAGGGATCAAAGTCGTATTAAACGTAGCAAGATACCAACACCAACAATAAATAATCGTCTATCAAGAAGTGACAAACAAATTGATGCAAATATAAAAAATCTTAACGGACGTATTCCATCATTACCAAATATTCATACTAGTGGAAAGGACTATTTGAAAGAACCTTTGCCAAGGTGTGAATCAAATATGTCAGCACCATTATTGACATCAGTTTATAGCGATAATGAACGATATGGGGACTCAGAAGTAGATGAAAAAGAAAAAAATGGCAGTGTAAGAAAGAAAAAGTTGAGGAAGCGACCGAAAACACGCGAATCAAAAAGTGCAGGAAGTGATAGTAACGTAGTAGATTCTGGTTTCGAACCAAGTCCAAGAAGTAGTCGAGTAACTAAAGCGAAAAATATTTCAGCAAGAGGTGTAAATATGACGTCAGTTACACAATCAATTCAATCAAATATAAGAAGGTTTGGTGAAAATAATGCAGAATTAATTGAATTATTATTAAAAGTTTTATATTGTTATTATGTAGATATCATTTAGAGAGGAAAATATTTCAACAATTGCTCGATTTAAAAAGACTTCAAATCAGAGCTGGCCAACATAATGAAGCAATGATGGTGAAACGTGCTATTGACACATACCATATGTCTTGTGCTTCAACAGTTGGAGCTGGACGTTACATACCAAACGACTATACATTTAAAAGTTTCGAAAAGTTTTTATATGATGCGTTACGTAAGTTGCAACGCAATGGTACGGCGGCACATTTAAACAATTTACCAGAAACACCAAATCCTTTGCATTGTACTCGTAGTACGCACCGTTGTATGCATGCAACGCATGCATACACAGGAATTCCATGTGCCGCATATAGTAAGTTATTAGAAATTAAATAAATATATAAAAACTCTTAAATAATATTCTTTTAAAATCAATTTATAACCAAAAAATTCAAAAATTTCGGCTGGGCCCATAACCTGATAAAATTGAATTTATTATCACTAAAACGAACATAATATGTAGAAGTCTAGCAAATATCTATAAAATACATAATACTATATACACATTTTATTTTATAGTACCGAAAATGGACCATCACACAATACCCAAAATTGGCTTCAATGACACGAGTTGTAAACCAGGAATGGGATTTTTACCAACAATAAATCCGAAAAAATCCGTAACTTTGGAATTAAGTCATGGTGCAGATAAACAAGTAATATCACTGCCAACAGATCGTCTGGATCAAAATAAACGTTATTATGTTACATTTACTGTTAAAGGACAAGACAATATAAGTAGTCCTTCAAATGAAGAGACCACCACTCACAGACATTCCAAAAGTGATTAATAGTAAATTGTGTGCAATATATATGAGTGCCTATCGATTTCGTTATGTTATCTTTTAAATACTTATATATGTTTTTATAAAAAGTACCTACTTTATATAGTTTGAATATGTACTTTGCGGTGTTATTGTATAGTAACAGATTTTAATAAAGCATTTTTCCAATATGACGTTGTACGAATCATTATTCAATACAAAAATAGCATATCAATAATCGAAACTTTAGAACAATGAAAAAATTACTATAATTTCCATTTTTTTGTAATTATAGAGAAGAAAAACATGCACGAAAACGGTGTTGTACATCAATATCAGTTAAATTGCTATGGCAACTAAACTCGATAATATACACAATAAAGTTATAGCTTTGAATTTTGTTGATATATGTATAATATTAGTAGTTAGTGAGCAGATGATTTAAACGGATGGAGAAATGGTTTAATGGAAGCAAACTCTGGTTACTCGGAAACCATATACAATTATTACCTAAAAGGTAATTTCTTAAATAACTGTTATATTGATTAGTTTTTAACAAGAAAAAATGTTACCTGTAAATATAAAGTTTTGTGAAATGGTAAAACTATAAACAATTAAATTAGAATCCATTTATTTTAAAGAATAATAACTTTCTCTTTCTTTAAATAATTTTAGCTGATTTTTCATTAAAAACTAATAAAATCCTCAAATCAATCGCAAAATGTTGATAGAATTTCAAGTATAGGTATTCTTATATACATATTGATTTTTGTTAAAATAAATTTGTATTTCAAATCAATTCCGTTGATGAAGTTTGCAAGTAGGTACCGTTATATATTATTGTTTGCAAACGTTTTGTTCCAATTTTTTGAGACAATCATTTAAGTACCTAGGTACTTAAAATAATTTTACAGGGAGATAAATAATAAATTATAAAGATTTATGTATGGACTTTTTTCATTTAAACTGTAGAAAACGCTTGAATGTAAATAATGACCTTTCAACACGTATATTCATTCACATGCAACTAATATAATTTGTTTGGCCAGAAAATTGTTTTCCAACTGAATACCAAATAAAAGAAATAATTCAGTGTTTCAAGGGCAATACAAAAAAAACTTACTAGAATCATTAAATAACCATTTGTAAGTCAATTTCAGGGCCAATATTGATCAAAAATTATTACTATCAACACTGTTAATAATTTTTATCGATAATTCTAATTATTTCCCTAAAATATGCATTTGTCAAAGCAGGAATTTATAGTTTTAGTATTTTTACGATGAAAATTTCGTATTCTGACACACTTTTTCCAAATTATGTGCATGCACACAAATCGATTTTCCCATTTTTCAATGTACTTTTATGTATATATTAAATCATTCGCACGTTTTGACGCTAAAATAATGTTTGATTTTAACAAGTTTCGTCGTTTTAGGACTCGTACACCGTCCAAAGTGATGGAAAGGTACGAGAAAATTAGTAAATTGGGTGAAGGAAGTTATGGTATCGTGTATAAATGTCGAAACAGGGATACTGGTGAAATAGTGGCAATAAAAAAATTTGCCGAAAGCGAAGATGATCCATTGATTCGTAAGATAGCGCTGAGAGAGATAAGACTACTGAAAAATTTAAAACACCCGAATTTGGTGAATTTAATTGAAGTGTTCCGAAGGAAACGTCGACTACATTTGGTGTTTGAGTTTTGCGATAGGACTGTTTTGAATGAATTAGAACGGTATCCGAGGGGATGTCCTGAATTATTAGTACAAAAAATTATTTGGCAAACTTTACAAGCTGTTAGTTACTGCCATCATCATGGGTGCATTCATCGTGATATTAAACCGGAGAATATTTTATTAACAGCCGATGGAGTGGTGAAATTATGTGATTTTGGATTTGCCAGGATGTTGAGTATGGAGCTAAAATTCAACATTTTATTAATTGTTGTGGTTCTTAAACATTTTTTTAGGTCCTGGTGAAAATTATACTGATTACGTCGCCACACGCTGGTATCGATCTCCAGAATTACTTGTGGGCGACACTCAATACGGAACTCCTGTCGATATTTGGGCCATAGGTTGAAATGATGTAGACTAAAATGTTGAAGATTATACAAATTGTAATTTGTAGGCTGTGTATTGGCTGAATTAATAAAAGGTGAAGCTTTATGGCCAGGAAAATCCGATGTAGATCAATTATATTTAATTAGATGTACAGTTGGTGATTTTCTACAACGCCATATGCAAGCGTTCAAGAATAATGACTTCTTTCAGGGTGTTATTTTACCAGTTCCTCAACAATCAAGTCCTCTAGAATCTAAATTACCAATGTGTAATCATATTACTATAGATTTTTTAAAGGTAACTCTTTCAAAAAGTTTCTAAACATAATTCAACTTTTTGAAATTGCAGAAATGTTTGGATAAAGACCCATCAAAACGGTGGACTTGTGATCAGTTATTAACTCATACTTATTTTAACAATTTTAATTTTAAAATTGATGGAAACGAATCTGCTGAAAAAGTTCCATCAAGAGAACGTTCAAGAGTAAACAATTTTGAGCATTTTGTATGCAAATTTTGATTGAGTTTATTTTTAGAATTCTAATAATGGTACTTCTTTGCCACAATTAACTGGTTCAAAACCAATTAGTCCATATAAGGCACCAAACTCTCAACAACGTTCCAAAGTTGACCATTTACCGACTATTTGACAAAAATTTAACTTTTTTAAATAACTAACTAACGTATTTTATTGATGATTATAGATTCTATCTTTCAATATGTCTGTGTTAATAAAACAAAGATTATTTTAATAAATAAAAACTATATTAATATTCTCTTTAAATATGGTTTCAGTTAGATTTCATTTATTTATATTGAAAACTTTTCACAACATAAAATAACAATTATTTATGAATTACTAACCATTATTCTTTTGTATTTGACTTCTCCGTTACAAAATATCTGTCTTTAAGTTTCTTACCAATCTAAAAGTATAAACATGTCGAGTTTTTTTCAAAATCATTTAAATTGATACGTACAGCAAATAAGGGTAATTCTTTTTTGTCTTTCGGAGGTACCAATAATGGATTTTCTTGTACTTTTGTCCAAGTCCAATGTACTCCAATTAATAAAGGAATACATACTATGAGAACAATATTATCGTTGCAAAATCTAACAAATTTATTTTTCAAAGACATTTTAACAATTTTACATAATTTTTATTGAGGTTAGAATATTTTTATAGTGTAACTTGGGACTACACGAGTACATTCGAACTTCTTCAAAGAGCTACTAAAATCGTTTAGAACTACTACTTGGAAAAACAAATTTAAAATTTTCATAATACGAGTATATTTTGAAAATTCACACCTATTTTTATTAATAAACGTATAGAATTGAATTGGTTATTAAATAAACAAAAAATTAATTAAACATTATTATTTATTTAATCATACATTATTATTCACTCGATTAAAAAACATGTATTATTTTCATTTTTTAAAGCACCATATTTTGGGTGAAATCGTAATTTTTATTCGTATTTCGTATCTTTTATAATAAAATGTTACTTAAAATTAATAAAATTGGTGGTCAAGAACCAGAGCAGCATTAAAAAAAATTATATACAACAAGTAAATATGTTAATGTTGCTGTGATTCAAAACCAGATTATCCGTTTTATTTGATAAACAAAACAGTATAAATACACAAAAAATTATCTAATATCTTCAGACACAAACTTGATTCCAGTTTGTGGAAGAATTTAAGTTACATTTTTGTGTTTTCATACAAAATTTTAATTATAAATTAAACCAACACCAGTTTTTATATTCCCCAAAAATACTTATATGGATAATATATCACGATTAATATAGTCTAAAGCAAGTTTTTCAATTAAATCAGAAAGAAAATTCGATTAGACTGACTAGTGTATAAATACAATTTTCCATATAAACTTGCTAATAATAAAAAACATGGAACATTTTGGAAATTACGAAAAAATAGTAGTATTAAAATTATATTTATGAGCACTGAGCCTTGAATGGCACCAAATAATGGGAGAATTCGTTTAAAATGGCAGTTTTAGTGAGAATTTCCCTAAAATTGTTACTTTTTTTAACTACTATGACTGTAGGCAGTGTTTGTGTAAGGACCACTATAAATCGAACTACCAGGATTCGATGAAGTCTTCTTTCGTCTTCTTGCCAAAATGCATAAAATCGCTGCTATCACGCACAACATTAATATTAATCCAGCTATACAAATAGCAATTGCAAATGTACGTTGTGAAATGCAAATACTATCTTCAGAAGTCTGAAAAAAAAACGAATTGTTGTTAAAAACACTTTCATACAACACGTAACACGTAAATTCAATTAAAACTTAATCAAATTACAAAAACAGTTTATTTTGTGCAAGAGAATGTCTAACAAATCATATATAAACAAGTAAAACCAAATAATAGACAGGATATTTACTTATTAACAATTTTACTTTCACTTTTTGATACGTAAAAAACTCTTTTTTGTCCAAATTAAAATGTATTATCCATTCAAATCTACTATTTGAATTATCAAATAACATTCTCTTCACACCATCATCATTACTGATATTAAATTCCTATAAGTATTTAAGTATAGTTGTTAAAAAGTTTTCTTTTATGAATAAAAATGAAATAAATGTTAAAAATGAAAATTTCCAATGCATTTGAACTTGTAACTAGTTTTCATTACCTTTTCACTATATACTGAATCTTCTTCTTGGCCAGCTTTAGCTAGGTCGTTAGCCTCATTCACATAAAGGCCACTATACACTTCAATTGTGGCTGGTGTACCATCATCATTTGGTTCTAATGTTGTTGCACGACCATTCGCTTGTCTTCTTAAACGATTTCCTCCACAATTGGGTGTCTAAAACAATTTCAACTAAATTATTCGAATTCTTTACACTCACAATATTTTCTATACATGTTTATTTCAAGTCTTTTATTGTACAGAAATACTATAAAAATTTATATTTCGTTATTCACCGTGAAGGACATAAAAAACGATGTTTAATATATACTGGTAATTAAAATTAATAATGTACGTTCTTTTTTAAAGATAAAATAGCTGTTATTTTGTGCGGCAAGGTTAAAATCATCTTTTACATCATTATTCAATATAAAAGAAAATAGAAACATATTAATAACGTATTTATAAATACGTAACTACGATGTAACGACATGTATACAGGGTGTTCCAGAATAACGTGGACATATTTTAAGAGGTTATTCCTGAGTACATTTTAAGAAAAAGAGTCCTATAAAATCTTGTCCAACATCTCTTCGTTTTTGAGATACAGAGTGTTAAAGCTTTATAAAAAAATAAGGTTTTACTTAAATATTTTTGGAAATATTAGAGATGTGCCTGCTAATATACTGTTTAAAAAATCTTATTTAATAGGAAATTTAATAAGGAAACTTTTGTGTCTCTTTAAATTTTTCGTTGAAATGAGTCGTTTTTAAAAAAAATGCAAAAAACTTAACACGTGCCATGAATAAATCGAATTTCAAAAAACTGGTAATTTATTTTGTCGATTTAATGATGACATGTGTTAAGTTTTTCGCATTTTTTTAAAAAACGGCTCATTTAAACGAAAAATTTCAAGAGACACAAAAGTTTCCTTATTAAATTTCCTATTAAATAAGATTTTTTAAACAGTATATTAACATGCAAAATAAAAAGTTCTCGGGCTAGTAACTCCACCCCCACCAATAAAAAATATACTTGGGGGCGGCCGTTTTCGTTCAAATTTGATACAAATGTGTGCCTTAATAAAAAAAACTCTTCTGTAAAATTTTATTTTAATATCTCTAGATTCTCTAATATTTTCTGAAATATTTAAGTAAAACATTATTTTTTCATAAAACTTTAACACCCTGTATCTCAAAAACTCAAACTCAAACTGTTGAACAAG
>SSSI01007929.1:0-10710 GCA_004796505.1 Oryzaephilus surinamensis | reverse complement strand
CTTAAATATTTCAGAAAATATTAGAGATATTAAAATGAAATTTTACAGAAGAGTTTTATTTATTAAGGCACACATTTGTACCAAATGTGAACGAAAACGGCCGCCCCCAACTATATTTTTTTTTGGTGGGGGTGGAATCACACCCCGGGAACTTTTTATTTTGCATGTTAGTATACTGTTTAAAAAATCTTATTTAATAGGAAATTTAATAAGGAAACTTTTGTGTGTCTTGAAATTTTTCGTTTAAATTAGTCGTTTTAAAAAAAAATGCGAAAAACTTAAAACATGTCATCATAAATCGACAAAATAATTACCAGTTTTTTGAAATTCGATTTATTGATGACACTGTTCAGTTTTTTGCCTTTTTCTCAAAAACGACTCATTTAAACGAAAAATTTCAAAAGACACAAAAGTTTCCTTATTAAATTTCCTATTAAATAAGATTTTTTAAACAGTAGAGATAGCAGGCATATCTTTAATATTTCCAAAAATATTTAAGTAAAACCTTATTTTTTCATAAAACTTTAACACCCTGTATCTCAAAAACGAAGAGATGTTGGACAAGATTTTATAGGACTTTTTTTCTTAAAATTTACTCAGGAATAACCTCTTAAAATATTCCACGTTATTCTGGAACACCCTGTATATCGTATTTCTTGAAAAAATGTACGCCGGCCTTTTATAACGGTTTTATATAATTAAAATTTTACAATAATAAACGGAAAATCGAATTTTTCACACGAATTCTTTCACGAGGTGAAGTCCTAATTGTAATAGGAGTATCACTTATCAGTTGATTTATTTTAAACTGTGAAATTATTTATGTAATTTTCCATTACAGAACTATCGTTAATATTTCAATTTGACAAAAAATTCTATTACACGTGCGGAAAGTACCTAAATTTGCGTGTGTAGTACACCTGCAAATATTAATAATAAAATTTGTTATATATATAACAAATAATACTTTCCGCATTTGTAATAGATATATATAAATATACAATTTTAAAAATTCAGCTTATACATTGAGTAATTTCATAGCAATTACTTAAAATGAATGAACTAAATACAAGAATTAGTTACTTTTTCGACACATTGCTGTGATCTTACAAAAAGATAAATAAATTATCAAATAATATATGAATGAAACAAAGCCAAGGCTTTTCCAAAACCTTTTCTATGTGGAATTATTTTCATAATTCTCCTAATTTAAAAAAATACACATTTTCACTATAATATTTATAATTTGTCATGAAGGTATGAATAAATTTTGTCAACAATTTAATAATAATTTTAAGTTAAAATACAACACGGTATATTACTTTTGAATTAAAGTGCTAAATTCAGTATAAAATTAAATTACGATAATAGCACTCGTAAGACTTTAAAGTTCACTTAAAGTTTATTATCAGAAATGGTAAGCGCAAAATTGTATATCTTAAGTTAAAAGTTGAAATTTCAACTGAAAAATATAAAAATGGACACATACGTTTTGCCAAAACTGTCCATAAGGGTGACTTTATCCATTCGCCATTGTGTCAAACCAGATGACAACCAGCCACTATATGCTGTATATAAAATTTGTATACGTGTCGGTTGTGATAAAATTGGATGTGGCACTAAAATACGTGATATTGATTCACCTAATACCATTTCTTCATCTTCTTTTCTCGTCATCATAAATGTTTCATTCAAAAATGTGTCACCAATTAGCGTTATTTGTATTTTACCATAACTTTTAATTGGCACTTGGCTGGGAGATGTTTCGATTTTCACATGATATTGATGTGCTAAATGGAACAATTCATAATTGTATATGTGTGGTAAATTTGTGGTTTTAATATATATATGATTGTATGTATATTTACCACAAAATGGTTCTTCGTCGCGTGTTATTAAATAAAGTTGTCCACGTCCTTTGGATCTATCAGCATAATAGCCCATATTACCACATTTTCTACAAAATATAAATAAATTTTACGATGGAAATATGTTTATGTTGTACGTGTGTGAAAACAAACCGTTCTTCAGTACATGGAAAACATTTTCCATCTAGAAAATCTTCATATGAAGCACATGGAAATGCCGGGAAATGACATCGAGGCGATATTGAATCGATAAAGAATTTATAAGCCCGACGATGATTGCATAATGAACGGCCCTCGACAGTTGAAGCTATAAAATTTATTTATTTAATTACGTATTATTCTTAGTATAAAAAGTTTGAAATTAAATTAAGTGATAACGATAAAATTAATTGGAAAAAACATCCCTATTCGCTCTTTTTTATTACCTAAGTCTTAAATTAAATTGTTAAAGGCTATAATTTTTATGTTTGTCTCTTGGTGTCGCAAATACAATTCTACAGGGTGTCTACAAGTTTTGCATAAACGTCAAAACATGCTTATAAAAGTATCTAAAGTTTATTCAGATAGGGAAGAAAAAGGTTATGATTAATCAGCTTCCACGTGATTTAATTGTTTAAATTTTATTGGCCGAAAGTAAGGTTAGAAGGTGGAGCATTGTGGCAAATGTACACAATTATTGGATGATTTTGAAAAACGTCATAATTCAAGATGGACGATTTTTCTTCCCTATCTGAATAGAGTATAAGGATATTTTTTTATTATAGACAAAATTGGGAAAAATTCACTTAAACTTAAATGTGTATTTTTATGAAATCTTTAAAAAATATACTTGTCAACATCCTGTAAAAATAATTTTACAATTTATATGGATAGACTGTAGTATTTTTGAAAAACACACGTATTCGCATTAAAATAAATTAACTATATATGTAAAATAATAAAGTAATTGTATCCATTGACGCTCTTTCGATATATTAAATTTTCATGGATCTATACATTTTGTTTTACGAGATTATTATATTATACTTTTTTTGTATGTTTTATGCAAAAAGAAAAACTTTTAAGGTCATTTGTCTGGAATTTATGTTGGCAGTTAATTAAGTAAATTTGCTTTCTATTACCAACAATAGCCGCATTCTTTTTATATATTCATTTGAAACAAATTGAAATATTATTATTTGATAAAAATTCAATTTGTTTAATAACAGAATAAATCATTTTTTGACAATAACTATAAAACTTTTACCAACAGAAAAAAATACAATTTCATCTTGTAACAAATAGAAGACAACTTTTTATAATAGATAATAATGAGATTAATTTTAAGAATGATAAAAAAAAGTATTGAAATCATTAATAAATAAAAAATCTTACACCAAATAATATCACTAACGGCCCCAACAAACAAATGAGTACAGCCTTTTTGCATTCGACCGCCATTTGGATAAAAATCGACATGGCCCATTGGTTGTGAAGATCCTAAACCGCCTAAAATCAAATTCTCTCCATTACTGTGGATCACATCCACAAAGTCAGCATCAGTTTGGTCTAAACGGGCGCGAGTGTCTTGCGATTCAAATAATGGACCAGCTGGATCCAAACCAGTAATACGACTTAGATTACCTAAAATGAACACATTTCTTTTTCGAATGCATGTGACTCATCTAAATTATAAAATATAGAAAATTTCCTTTATTTTGAGTACCAACAAAGCTGTATATCGATTTTCATCTAAATAGGCAATAGAAAATTACCTAAATCAGCGCCGGCAAATCCAGCAATATGTGCCCCCAAACTGAATCCAATCAAATGTGTATTTTTCAACGATATACGTTTCCGTTCAACTAAACCACGTAATAGAATGGCCAATTGTTTACCAACTAGCCGTGTATTTGCTGTTGCTTTGACATAATTTGGTGATGTGGCCCCATTTTGCCAATCAACACATATAATGTTAACGTCTTCAACGGCCATCAAAGCACTACGCATCTCATATAGCCATATATAGCCGCAATCGCCAGCAAAACCGTGTATTAGAACCTTTGTCGCTAATGTGGCATTAAATCCGCCATTTTCGGCCCATTCGAAGGCCTCGTTCAAATTATTGAATGGTATTTCGACTGGTGGTGGTGTGCTTGTTGTTGCTGTTGTTGTTGTTGCATTTAATGAATTCCTTCGTCTTTTACGATCTGTTGCCGGATATAATAAAAATTTCGTATTGATCTCCTCTGGTTTGTCCGGCAACATGTCTAAATAGCCGAATGGGCCCGATGACTCGAAACACCCCAGTTCTGCATAACATACACTTGTTGTTGGATCCTGACGTTTAATTCTAGTACTGCTACAATTTAAATTAATATTAATTAATTAATGGAAAATGTTTGCAATATTGCATGATTTTATAATGTTGGAACCTTGTATTGGTCTTTTGATCGTGTTTTCTTTGCCAGTCGTTCATTGAATCTACAACCGCTTTAAATATTTCAGCATCCTTAAATTCGTCTAAATATTCTAAAGATGGATTGATCCATGGCACTGCTCCACCTTTAAAGTAAATGATACAATTTGAAATTTCTTCATTTTGAAATTAACGAGCGAAAGTTAATGATTATTATTTTTTATTCCAATTTTAATTTTTTATCACATTATTTACAAAATTAAGTATTGTATATTTACTGTACACGTGTGTGCCTTTTGCATATATTTATAAACAAAAATTGTGTGTGTGTATTTATGTAAATTTTCTTGATTTTTTTCCAGTTAGATCCTTTGTGCATTTTTCTTCCAACAGCTTTTTACCGTTAATTTTGGCCGTATTACCTATATTATACAATAAAGAATAGTTGGAATTGTGTATTCATGCTAGTATTTAATCAGAAGAAAAGAATTTTATGTTCTTAATTATCTAGCATTTTTTTTATGTAGGTATTGTTTAAACAACATAATTGACAATGTGCTGGAAAATAGGGAAATTTTACAAAAATAATGTCACCCGCATAGATTTTTCTGTAAATTCGGGTCATTGGCCTTGATTTGTTCATAATTTATTCAAATTGGTGATTTATGATTGTAAACATTTACGAAAAAAAAAAACAGAATTATTGTAGGTACATAACTTGATTCTTTATGCTCTGAAAAATATTATAATTTTCTTTAAAAATCTTGTGTTGTGTTTCTTTGTTCTTAATAACTATTATTATAAATTAAGAATTAATTATTATGCTTACATAAATGAAAAAACTGGCATACCTACATTTATTTTATCAGATCATAGTTTTTGCAACTCTATGAAAAAAATATACCAAATGCTTCATATATTTTCACTATTATTAAACTTACAAATGAACAAATAATAAGTAATTAATAACATGGAGTTAATTTTTATTTTATGTAATTTAAGTGTAATTCTTCCTGTTTTTCCGCTGTAATAATTGTGAAAATATCCTGTACAATATTATGAATTGTTTAATAGTTAATTAGTTAATTTCATAAACAATTAATTTATAAATTTAAATGTAAATAAAATACTTTTAAGTGAATGGTACAATAAAATATAATAAACATATATGATTACGTGAAAGTTGAACTGTGATAATATTATTTAAATTTTCACACGAAAAAATTCTATTTTTTCCATAAAATTGTTTAGCACGTATAATGAACGTTATGAAACAATATATTTTATATTTTTTATGCTAATTAATTGGAATTTATTAATAATTGTGTTGTTTTCCTTTTGAATGGGTTTTCTCAAGTGAAATGGACGGATTTCTATATGTAAGTATTTGATTACCAATTCAAAAATGGATTTATTTAAACCTTTGTTACTACATATTTCAAAATTACAAGCAACAAAGATATCTGTATAATTGTACTTCGACACATTGTTACTAGGTGTCAACAAGTGGCCTTGTTCGCAATTTTATTTAAAAATCTGCCATTTACGAAATTATTTAAATATGTATTTTTTTAAATATCATTACCCGTAACGGATTTTATTAATGGATGAATAAATGTGCAATCTTCTTAAAATACAACAACAACGAAAAAAAATCAATAAATTAGAAAGTTTATAATATAGGCCTCTTATAAACTAGTTGATTTGGTACGTTTTACATCTGTTGAAGAACTAAAAGAAAAAGAAGGAAAATAAAACTTACCAATTGATAAAAATCCTATAGTCCAAACACATAATATTATAAATATATAGGACGTCATTATTTATAAACATTTATAAGATTCGACATTATATTTTCGAAAATTTGAAAATTATACAAAGCACACAAGAATATTTAAACACTCAATAAGGATTTATTTAAAATTTATTTATAAATTCACTTTTTGTGTTCACATTTCATAAAAAACTCTCTGGTTTATGTTTCCTGAAACAAGAAATATATATCATTAAATAATAAATAATATAATTATATAATGGACAAGTTTTGTGTGTTTTATGGAATTTCTGTATTAATTAAAATCTTTATTAAAATTTTAACCAGCAGCCATTTAGATTTAATTTTTCATGTTTTTAATGTTTTTCAATTGTTTATACCTGTATATTATTGAATTTCCGTGTATATTAAATGCAATTGTTAAGTGAAATTTTGCCATTTTAAAATGCAATGTTAATAAGTTTCTTTTTTGTCTGATGAACATTTTTTCTTCTATTTACAAAAGTTTTTACTTAAATAATACATACACATTAATTCAAATAGTTGGCTATTATAGTGTGACGTAACTTTACATTGTTAATAATATAATGTTTGTTTTATTGACAATTATTTTTGATAGCTTTTGTGTGTATCATAATTTCTGAATTTATATTATATGGAAAATATATGTTTTACTTCCGAATTTTCTGTTTTTTTGATAGTGAAAGTTTTTTTCACCAAAATAATATAGATTTATTATTAATATTCCAATGATGCGGTTTGTTAATTTTCGCCACTTATTAACGAATTTTAATTGTTTAATATTAAATATAACATGTCCATTTAAATTCGATAAATATATACGCGTGATTGAATTTAAATTGTAACTATTACAAAATAAACTAAAAACATAATTAATTTAAATTCATTACAACTATAGTTACATAGTTCTATATACGGGGTTGTACATAAGTATGAAAGTTTAATTTTTCATATGTATTTATTTTGCAACAAATAATATTTACAATTTAAAGGTTAAACTTTATATATACAAATTGGATCCTAATTTAATTATCATAATTTAGCTAATTGTTGCTAACTAAGTAATAAATATAGTTTCTCTTCAAGGAAAAGTCGTCGTCGTCATTTTTTAAGTTTAATCAGCCCCTGAGCGTACTAATTGTTTAATTTATATAAACGTACGTAGGTTACCTACCATTTTAAAGAAGTGCACCAAAACACAACTGACCGGAGGACGTGAAAGTTTTAAAATTTAAATTAAACACACACCGCACACAAGGTGCAACTGTTTGCATTCAACTGTTCACTACAACTTGTTGTAAAGTGAATTTTACTATTCTGAAGAGACCAACAAGCCACCCAACTCGTGTATAAGAAGGAGAATGGTATTTCTTTGGCCTACTAAATATATATGATATATACCAGTTTCCAACTTGAATTTGTATTATTTGACCCAATTTATATTGTCTTGGGTGTCTTCTACTATTCAATTGTTTTAAAAACTTGATTTTTTACAGATAAGTTTTCAATTTGAAAAATTAGGCTTACTTTCAATTTTGTTTTTTCCAGCAAGTTTATGTCAAGAATTCAACAAACAATTGTATAACTATATATGTAGGTATATAATAACTAGATTATTATATTAATATGTACATATTAATGGATTTTCTTGAAAAAATTGTATAAAGTGAGCGGTCATATTTACAGGGAGGGACTTTTACTTACCTTGATGTGAAGAATTTTCTCGCCACCGCACCTAAACAATTAGAATAAAATGTTTTTTTATTGATTTTCACTTTTTAATACCAATTAGATCTATTAATTATAATATATATCTTCATTTTGATGAATGTGTAATTTGGAACTGGTTTAGTATTAAATTTTTAGTGGGTGATGAGAAACTTTCGAAATTTTACTGCATTCAATCGTATACCGAAATATTATTGGATCATCAATAAATAATTATGTTATTTTATTCACCAATAAATAGGGTTGATGAAAAATATAAAAAGAATGTAAAAATTACATATAAAATTCATTATGTAATTAGTTTCCTCATTCATGTTATTATGTATGTGCGACAATAACATTTTGTTACAATAACACAATCATAAAAAAAATAAGAATAATTGCGGTATGATTTTGTTTTATATGTAATAATTATAATAAGGAAAAAAGAAGAGTCATTGTTCTTTTTTGGCCTAGATTTTTCTCAGTAAAACGTGTTAAAAATATTACATTTATCATTATAATTTTTCATTTTTATTATAAATTGCTTGTTAGTAGTACAGAAAACTATAAATTTTGATTTCTTGGTAAAACTTATTATTAGCAGAGGGCGCTATTCACAAATTGGTCATTTTTAAATATTTAAATTATTATTCACATAATAATAATTTGTACCTATTAATAATATCATTAACACCTTTTCATACAGTGAACGTACACTAAATACATGTATTAATAAATTAGTAGGCGTAAGTACGTTTTATCTCTTTTATTGGAAAATTGATTATATTTGAAAGTTTTTCGTAAACTTTCTCCTTTTGCACATAAATATATTTATTAATAAAAGTCCTATCATTAAATCTATAAATCTAATTAAAATTGTTTTCTGAACATTTATGACAAACTAGTATCGTTTTCTAAGTGGCATGATATGTTTTTATTTTTTTTAAAAAAAAACCTAATTGTGTGAAAGTTTTATTAAAAGGTACTTTTATTATTACTATATAGTATTACCATTAAATACAATCCCAAAAATAAAATAAAACAAATCATTAATATTAGCACAGTATTTTTTTGATGTCATTTACACGCGATTTAACTTCTGGCTGATTATCGTTCGCAATATCTGGCAAGATGTTGTTGAATAGTTGAGCCAATTGATTAAATTCTTGTTGACGTTCAGTCGATTTTAATTTATTCGCTAAACAATAAATGACATTTAGCGCTTCTTTACGTAATCTGGTGTGTTTTGATATACCTAAAAACAAACATCAATACATATTATACATCATTAATATTCAGTTGTTTACTCATTGAATATTGTATCGCCTGAAAAATGTTATTCAAAATTCTTCTCAAACTTTCCACGTCTTCAACATTTAATTCTTTCGTATTTAATATAATCAGTTTATCGATAAAATTATATAATGCATTTACAACACACACTTGTATTGTACGTGTTATATTTGGTAAATAATTTAAACAATGTTCAACAAACATTTCACGATATTTTTCTTGTGTTTCTTTTGAATTTATTGGCCACGTTTTACCCAATAATTCATAAGCAGTTTGTTTTAATTTTATTACGTTTTCACGTTCCATTGTTTTATTATCATTTTCTTCATCATTGTCTTGTAATTGTTGTTGTTGTTGATTAAATAATATATTTTGTACAATTTTATAAACATCATCAAATTTATCAATTTCCAATGCTGATATTATATCACCTAAACATTCTAAAGCATCATTTTTATACAAAATCTCTTCTTTTCGACTTTCTTTTAAAACTGTATCAACTATTATTGAAATATTTACATCAGTATCATCTTTAATTCCATCCCTTCAATTCAAATATAATATTTATTATTCAATTTGATTGAAAATCTTTTGTTTCTATTATTAGCTTACTTGCAATTTACAACAATACTAGCTAATGCTTTCAATAATTTAGATTTACCGTTCCATGTACGGCCCGCCAAACCATTTAATAAAATATTTATTAATGTATTTCGTTCAGTTCGATCAATTGTTGGGCCCAATTTACTAGCAACAGTTGAAATTGCATTTGCTGCCTAAAAGGCGACATTATACTTTTTAGACTATTATTTATTTTTGTAACACCGTTCGAATTTGGTCTCATTACCAAACGATTTTTAGTAATTTTTACTCAAAAATCGTACAGATCGCAGTTATAAGAAAAAACAATGTTGGTACTTGTTAAATAAATTGCTGGTTGCTGGAATTCAGGCTAATTCTATAGTGTGTCAATTTTGTTGTGGCGTCCATCTTATTAATAGCATAAACAATATTTTAATTCAACTTATTTTATAATAATACACGATACACTAAATAAATCAACAAAGAAATATGTCTTTAATTATTTAAAATTAAAGTTTATCGTCCATTTGTGGCAATTACTGACATTGACAATATAATTGTCAATGATTGACAGCGATCGTTGTTTCATTACCAACCAAAAAAAAATATCCCTAAATTCGAGCAACCATTAATTTTATAATTAAAAAAAAATTGAAATAAATTCGAATGTTTGTTACAAAAAATCTTGTGTTTTACTCGGGCGGAAATACTATTTGCAAAATCTCGCCTTTGAAAAACTCGAGTGCGACTCGTTTTTCAAAATATACTCGATTTTGCAAATGCTTTCTTTCCGCACTTGTGTCACAAATAACTATTGTATGTATATGTAAATTTTAAAGATTTGTTAAAAACAAACATTACTTTAGACCAATTTTCAAAACTGGGTGCTTTCAAAACAACTCAGGCTTCAACTCTAATGAGTAAAACATTTTCCCGAGAATTTTCCTCAACTAAAAGACTATGAGTCGCACCGTGAGTCACTCAGTCTATATTTATTATCGTCAAACATGTCTAACGATTGCGATCAATTTATGATTAACCAATTAAGAAACATTTAAAAAACT
>SSSI01007928.1:0-16329 GCA_004796505.1 Oryzaephilus surinamensis | reverse complement strand
AAGGAAACTTTTGTGTCTCTTTAAAATTTTCGTTTAGATGAGTCGTTTTTAAAAAAAATGCGAAAAACTTAACACATGTCATCAATAAATCGACAAAATAAATTACCAGTTTTTTGAAATTCGATTTATCGATGACACGTGTTAAGTTTTTTGCATTTTTTTTAAAAACGACTCATCTAAACGAAAAATTTCAATAGACACAAAAGTTTCCTTATTAAATTTCCTATTAAATAAGATTTTTTAAACAGTATATTAGCAGGCATATCTCTAATATTTCCAAAAATATTTAAGTAAAACCTTATTTTTTCATAAAACTTTAACACCCTGTATCTAAAAAACGAAGAGATGTTGGACAAGATTTTACAGGACTTTTTTTCTTAAAATGTACTCAGGAATAACCCCTTAAAATATGTCCACGTTATTCTGGAACACCCTGTATATGATCTATTATTAGATAAACTGGAACATGAGTGAAACATTGAAAAAACCAGCCTTTCTTTTTCGTTACACGAAAAACAACACACCGAAAATGCAATTTTTGTTGTATGTGTCCAAAGAATCTGATATAATTTCACAGTTCTTAAACATAATTTCTAAATGAATTTCATTTTCTTCACTTTTACTTTATTCATCGTGTATCTCTCATCAAATCCAACAGCAAAATTCAATTCCTCTCTTCCATTGCAATTATTTTAGCGTAACAAGCAAAAGTTTTTTAAACCGCATTAATTAAACACGATTTGTAAATCGCAAACATTTTATAACATTACCGCATAATTCACATTATGTGCTTTTTTATAATCAAAGAAAACAAATTAGAAAATTGGCATTTCTCCTGAAGTTCCGGTCCAGTTATTAATAGAATTTTTGTTGAAATGTTGTGGGTAGATGGACTAATAATATTTCATTCACACATCATCTAGATAACACGAAATTTTTACAAATTTAACGCATATATAGTATTTATATTTCAAATATACACCGTACGAGTTTGCAATCGATTATTTATTATGATGTATGAAAATTGTGCAAGAAATTAATGGATTCATAAACTAAACGACACAAACTATTCCCATATTATAATAGAACGTGTTTTATAATACAGAAAAAAAATGGTAAAATTCTACTCCAGAGAGTAAGTGGAGCATAACTTTAAACGTGAAGAGTGCTAAAGAATGGTTTACGATGTAAAATAGAAACCCATTAAAATAACCATAATGTAGAGGAAATCTTTAGCGCAGAATATTTACTTTCAATGTTTTTTCAAAGTATTGAATCGTGACTGAACAAATAGAAAAAAGCACTAGTTAACAATTAATTGTCGTAATTAAAACGACAATAAATTTTATTATACATAGTTGTTCAATGTGGGTGACAATATTAGAATATTCACACAATTACAATTATCCATTTAGAGAAAGTATCAATTAAAATTGTTTTCATAATGAATGGCTTGTAAAATCAATTAGAAGAAAAAACTGGATGCAATTAAACCGTACAAAATTTATTCAAAACATTGTGAAGAAAATTTCAATTATGTTCGTCAACATAAAATCAAGACTTTTTCACACAATATCGTTCAATTTTTGAACATTTCTCGTTTTATTATTCGCGTAAGCTACATTTAATTTTAAAAGTAAATTGTACAGAACAGGAAGAGTGTTTTTTATGCTTTTTCCGGGTCGTACCCGTTGACGTTTCTTGTGTCGATAACAAGAAGAGATGAGAGTTGACGATAAATTTTTTAAAGGGGTTGACAGCACAACGGCGGCGTCGTCTGCCGCCTCCACAAATACAATTTTAATTTCGATTAATGCCAGATAGGTGTGTGGAAACAGGAGAAATTCTAATATAATCATAAATTAGTGCACGTTTTTTTTCGTGGTGTGTTTGTTGTGTGTTTTTGTGTTAATAAACGCCCTGTTTAAGAATAAGCATTAAAAATTCATATGTGTGTAAACATGGGCCCGAAAATTTGATGATTTTGTATATTTTGTTGCTTTTTTCATGATAATATAGATTTGATATGGTGTGTTGCACATGCCTTTGCATAAATAACGACATTTTCTTTCGTTGTGTTTGTTTAGGGTGGAAAAAACTATTTTCCGGTTACCATTAATGCTAAATTAACAATAATAAACATTTCATGTGAAATTTGTTGCTACTTACAATTTATTACTATATATTGTGTTCATTTGAGTTCCACTGATTGATGATGACGTTTTTCGGGGTCTGTTTTCAGGTTTCGATTGGGAATTTCTACGCTCATATGGCTGTCACAGTTTACCCAACAAATGTTAAACTTGAATGGTGAGTATTAATTTGTAAATAATTAGAGCTGTTGCCTTTTCGGCTGTTTTTTGTTCCAACAAACTGAACGCCCAGCACAGTTTGTTTAGCTGGAAAATCTAAACAACACACAAATTTTCACTTACATCATCGTTTTTACATTATTCTACAATCACTTGAAAATATTTTCATGTTCTATTTATAAAATGAAGTTGAATTATTGAAATGTAGCGATTTATTTTCAGAGCTCGTGTTTACGGCAACATTTCAAATAATTTTTCATAAATGTATGACAATTTCAAAAGAAAAATATTCAATTTGATTCATTCGAAATGGTGTATTTTCAAGTTGGGGTAATTGACGAAATTCTTCGTAGCTGTGAAGTGCTTTTAATTCGATTAGACGTGCAATCGTTTAGTCTAATTAGTGTTAAATCACCAATTAGAAATGTAAAATATTTTAACTATAAATATTACTTCAATTGAAGTTTTTCGCAAAAGTTTTTTCTGAACATGCAATTTTCCAATCGAACTTCTTGAAATTGGTTTGCGTTTTGCACGGCCATGAAAAAAACAAATTTTGATATGAAATGCGTTCTGCAGTGATTTTGTTTGATTTTTATTAGATTCGTTTTTATGTGCATACGTACATATATAATTTTAAATCAAAGAAAAGTATCTGGGTTGTGTCAGATGGTGATGGCACCAACCAGTATTATCAAGGGTATCATTTCTTTAGTTTGCTGAATTACAATAACACGAAAAGTAGTTGGAAACACGCAAATTTTCTATATTTTGACTTTGTAAGTGTGTAATAGCATGACAGAGATGATATTTTATGTTGATGGTGTGCCCCATTATTATTATTATTATGAATTTCTATCTGACATAAAATATATATATTAAACTGATATATTCATACATGGGGTTGCATTGCACAACAATTTTTTCTGTTGTTGTTGTTGGGGGTGGAATGGAATGTTTAGAATTGTAATTAAAAATTCATTAACAACATTTAATGGTTGGCGGTAAAAATGAGTGAAATTTTATTATGATTTTGCGAATTTTTCTAAATAGAAAGTTCTCATTGTATCATTTATAATAAAGTTTTTTTGTTTTAATAAGAAACTATGACAAATTCTAACAGACGAAACTAAATTAAACAAAACAGTTATACACCACAACCATTAAATTTTATTTGTTTTGCATTTTGTGGTAGTTAAAATTGTAATGCTATTTCGTTTACACAAACTTGTGAAGTAAAAAGTTTATGTTAACATAACTGAGTGAATCCATCAAAAAAAGTAAAGTAAATAATATACGTTATGGCTTCATTATATCCTTAAATAATATAATAATCATTAACAAAAAAGTTCGTTTGGCTTCCGAAACCTGTCGATATTTTCTAACAGGATTTCGAACATACACATAAGTCTTAAAAGGATATATTTATGGTTGTTGTACGGTTTTTCCTTGAATATTTCCCCAATATGTAATTTAATACAGTCGTAAATTTCGACTCGTATATATTATTGGTGGAAAAGCCGATTTATAGGCATACATTTTCATGTAAATTTCTTTTCATAAAACACTAATTAACCCAATGTGTAAAAATATAATTGTTTATGTGAAAAAGCTGAAAAATTAAATGAAGCAATTTTTAAATAATCTATTTTTAACAAAATATAACCATGACACGTAATGTTAAAGCCAATTAAAATGTTCCTCATTTTTTTTCTGGGCTGTATTGATTATTTGGAAGATTATCTAGTAATAGGTCATCTAAATATAATTTTTTTTTATTTACGTTAAAACATATTTGTGGCTAGTTAATCGATGTATATCAAAATTGTAATATTTTTTCGAATTGTTTAAGCAAATAATAAAAGTACCATTAATATTACCATAAAACATTAATTTGTAAATTAATTGGTTACACTTTTTTATTATGCTATTAAAAATATTATGAAATTTAGATGTGTTATTGCGAAGAATATAATTTAACTACATTTTATTACAACTAAGTAATTATTCCAGCACTCAGACATAATTTGTTTATGTAAAACTGTAACATTTCATTTTTTCTTGCGTACAAACATGTTGGTGTTAATTAATTTTTTGAAACATACATAAATTCGTGCCAAAATAAAAACGAAATTTTAAAAATTGGCGAATGCGCCGTGAATAAAATTTATTTAAGTATAAATTTTAAGTCATTTATCAACTCGGTTTACACGAAATTGATATTTTAGTAACCACCAATCATTTTTTTAACTAAAAAAATCCATATTCGTGCATGTATAGGTATTTGTACAAAATACGATCCCTGGAAAGTGTAGAAAGGGATCTTATTATTATTCCATGTTCACTTCAGCCGCTTGTGAAAGCCATATTGGTTGACTGATAGATTTTTTCAATTTATTTAGGGGCAAGTTTTAGTTTTCATTTTTTATTTATCACAGTTTCCCAGCTGGAAATAACGATTATTTCCATTTAATATCGCTTCCCGTAGTCTGTTTGCATTTTTTAAATTATTTAATAAAGTATTGATTGTTTCGCCAAAACTTTGATGGATTTTCCAGTAAAAATTGACGTGTAGGCGAAATGGAATTGGTACCTGATTTGAATACAAAATATTACGCGTATGTGTTTGAGAAAAACTTTCAGTTTATTAAGTTTGCCACCCCCACAACCAACTCATCAAATATATTGATCAGAAGTGATTGCATTATTACCGAAAATGAACTTTATTTTAATCGAACGACATTAGTTTTACGATGAACACAAGTTCAATAAAACAGTCGACATCATTATGTTAGAAAATGTAAATCCAGTTGTTCACAAAATGCTGAAATAAAGCATAACTAAAAGGGAAAACTTGTTCCTTTTATTGTACACAAATTCTTATCGTATTTCATATAATATAGATGTATGGGAATTTCGCTATGAATTGAATCGAACCCGTTTTATTTACAAAAGAAAGACTTTCTTGTATATACAATAGCGAAAAGCATAAAAATTGGTTTTATTAACAGTTTTTCAGGCTTGTTAGCATTTTTATGTCTTGTTTCACATTTGTTATATTATAAATAATCGCCAAATGTTTTCTCGTTTCTGAAACAACCATCGACTATTATACGATAAGAGAGGCTTGTGAAAATGTATATATCACCCTTGATAATGTTGGCGTTTTTCTCTTGGCTTTTGCTTTTAAAGAATGTATATGTAGGAAAATGCAAGGCCTAGTTTTTAGCCTTTAAATCACTTCTTTCACTTTATGTTTAAAGTGCAATTTTTTTCTATTGATAAGTTGTGGAGTCAGTAACATGTTTTTTTTTGTAAAAAATAATAAAGCTGCCGTCTTTATGCGCGAAACATGAATTCATCAAGAGCTTTGGGAAAAAGCTCGACATTTTCTCTTATTATTATGTGCCAAGGCACGTGTACTTATTGTTTTTTTTTCAAATACAATAAAATTCGTCGCAAATATCGCTTCGATTCGTTTCGAGTTGTACTTTAAATCTTTCAACATTAATTAATTTTAAGCTTTCCTATGTTTAATTTACTTTTCAACAGCAATAAATCCTAATTACTTACAGTAATATTATTTTAATATAAATTTCTTGGAAATATATTAGATGTATTAAAATATCGAGTTAATTAACGATTTGGCTTTGTTCTGAAATGATTTTCAATGTGAGCATTAAAATTAATAAAGGAAATGGCAAAAATTGCTCTCTGACAAATAAACACTGATTAAAATCAATAAATAATGAAATAAATATCCAAAAATGAACGTATATTTGCATTAGAATAACGATTTACATGCTGAAAACATGATCAAATACAGGTTTGATAGATTTTTTTTGGTTACTGTTTGTATTTTTAATAAATATTCATGAAAACGGTGCTGAAAATGGGCATGTTACGAATATATGTCATTATTATGAATCTTGTAGTACGAAATAATCACCAACAAATATAATAAAATAAAAAAGTCTAGTAAAATTAATGATGTGCTAAAATGACATTATAAAGACGAACTGTTTTACAAAAAATTTATACATCTAAAATACAAGATATAAATAAAGGAACTTGTTTTGGGTTAGTGGTATTAAAACCATAAAAAAAGCAGTTAATATAATGTAATGTAATAAATTATTTGCTATGAAACATGCTACTTTAAAGTTGTATCACCTTGTATAAATGTGACATTAGCAAATTTGGAAATTTCGAACGGAAACAACGATATTTCCAAATTGTTTCTATGAATAATTTTTGAAAGGCAAATTTTATCACCCTGAAAATCCGTACAGAGAAAACGAGATGTTTTGGTAACTCTGCCTGCCACAACATACAAAATTAACAGTTTTATTTATAATTATATTGTATATAGTTAGAGTAGGAGTTATAAGTGCATTGATAATGACCTTCAACTCGAATGCATTGGCCTGAGTTGTACATTTTATATACAACAACATTCAAGAAAATATACACAAGCAACGTCTTTGTGTATGGATGTGTTTATGGCCATTTTATTTATATTTCAACTGAAAAACGTATCATAAAATGATTGAAAAGTACACAATATAAAGGGTGACACACCATTTTGTGTACAACATTCGTTTAATATGTTGTACAGTGCGAGTTTCAAGGCTTGTACACAGAATACACACAGACGTATTTCGACTGTTGAAAATAACAGCCTTTGGCTAGCATGTGGTGCGGTGGGTCGGGAGAATTACGGCCGCCAGAAGGGCTGACTGGAGTGGCTCTGGCCTGTCGGATGTACTAACCTACAGCTGCAACTCCAGTTGTGCTCCAACCGGCATATAGAAGAGAGGGTGAATTTGCACACACACACTATACTGCCATATTATACAAAAAAACGGAGTGTTTTCTTGAAAATGTTGTTCGAAAATGTGCCACCCGGTGGTCCGAAAATCTTTCCACCGTACAGTGTACCGCCGCCAGTCATGCCGCCCCCGATAGTCGGGTAAGTCGATATTTCATCAGCGCGTCTTGTTTGTGCATTATTTCGTTTCAATGCAAATCCATGTTGTGGGCTTTCAGTCTAATATATCGGAGAAGCCAAACGAAAATCATTTTGTATACTTTTGCAAATTGTACGACTGTACCATTTTACCTGCATGGGTTGAAAGCTGCCCAAGTTTTTATTTACACTTCTCGTCTTTCGGTTTTTAACAACCACCGGTTTGTACAATGAATAGTTTTGTAGCAGTTTTACCTGCTTTGCCTGCCTAAATATTACAAGGGGGGTTCCACAAAACCTCTTTCATTCGTTAAAAATCGTTTCAATAATTCTCTCAAAAACTGAACGTATTTTCGTATAAACTGATCTATTCCTGGTGCTTATCTCTGAATATTTTACAAGTGGGCCAATTTATTTGACCTCAATCTATCTGGTAACAAATATGTAAGTTTTCATATGGCCAAAATTAAATATTTTCTACCTGGTTGAGGGAATTTTGCCTTTTCCGTTTGTCGTTTTTAGTAAATTTGAACAACAACCTTCGAGTATCCGGGTTTGTAGGTGCAAAATCGGTGTTTTAATGCGATTATCATTCAGGTAGCACTAATGCATCGTAAGATAACCCTTTACTCTTAAATAAAATTCGTTGCCATCAAACTGAACGTTGTCTATATTTAGAAGAAGGACGGTTCAAAGGATGGAAAAGATACTTAAAAACATCCAAATTACATTTAAGTTTATCTATACTTGAGAAACAAGATATTTATGCACTCACGAATTTAACTGTAAACCATTATTCGGAAAATAAAAGTAACATAAGCCAGACGTACTCGTATTTATTATTAAATATGAAAAAGAGGACTTGAGAACAAATTAACTCAAATATTTATATTTGGGTATTAGATAAAAATGAAACCATTTTCAGATAGCTTTCCTTTTTATCATTAAATTACTTAGTCTATATCTATTAAATTTTTGCGTTCGGTTTGAAAACATTTTCAATTACTTTGATAGAAACGTTAACAGCATTTAGTACACACTCGTATTTTTTCACATAGAGAAAAAACCGTTGACATATTATTTACTGGCTGTACTTCTCTTGGTTTGTAACAAAAGCGCCAAACATAATAGGAACAAGTTATGTTGGCTTGAAACGGTCCATTGTGAATGCATGAATATGGGGCCGTAACATACATACGAGTTACTTGCTCAAAATTGGCATTTTCACACCTAGAATACGCGATCTAGACATTATGATGAGAGAAATTTATGCAAAACATATCTAAATACTGTGTTTATTTAAAGCTTTCCATGCACGTTCATTTCTTGTGTAAAAAAAAACGTATTTGGACAAGTTCTTTGTGAATTTGTGTACATAAACATAAAAAAGGATTCAAATTTAAACAGTTTGACTTGCAATCCTCCACAAACACAAGTTCTATTTGGCTTTGAAGCCTCTGGAGAGACGATTTTAGGTAATGACTTGAATTTAAAATCTCTCTACAGGCCAATATTTTGCCATTTTCCTTTACTACTACGTAATTACTACTTTATGCTTAATGTTAACATTAACAGTCTTTTTAGGCATCCACTGAATTATTTACGTACATAAATTAACCGAAAAAACTACATTTACAAAATTAATTATATCTTTGGTTGGAAAAGTTGTGCACGAAAATCTTGTATAAATAACCGTGAATTTTCCTCTGTTTTATTTTTCATATTATATATTTTCACACATATAATATGGCACACACGTTGATTCCTCGGATATAAAGCGAGATTTTCTCTTAAATTACTACAAATTGAAACAAAGAACTGGATTTGGCTTGCACATTGAAAAATGGACGGGCTTTTACCGGAAAACAGCAATAAAGTAGTATTAATATATAAAAAAATCGAAAAACCATTTAATAATAAATATAGTATGCAACAGATTAATATTAATAGGAATAATAAATGGTTTTTATTTAAGAACCCACTCATATTTTCATAATAAAACACACCCATAAACAATACCAGTTCAATTTTTTCAAAATAGATTCCAACAAAGACTAATTAAAATTAACGAACAAAGGTGAAAGTGTTATTTGTACAGGATTTTTTCCTGTTTGCAAAAAAGCTGTTTACGATTGAATTTGTTCAGTGGATGGACCACTTTAGATACTGTTAATCCTTTTGGATATACCAGACTAAAACCATTCAATTAGCCGAATTTTAATCGAACGAATTTAGTTATTAATCTATCCATTCAATTCTTTTGAATTCTAATTAAAATTTATTGATTTTTTTAGCATTCATTGGATGTACGATTATATTATACATATTTCTGTTATTTTAAATAGTTGCTTAGTTATTTATTTGAAATCTGTCACAATTTTCATTAAAATATTACTTAGATGATGGTTCAACAAAAATTAATTTCGATTGTAATACGTTCTTATTATTATTAGACTGATGTAATTTTTTACTTCAAGTGATGACCCATCAGTGGCACAATACCAGAACATAATTAGTAGAAGAAGATATTGGTACAAGAATACCATCAACTACTACACACTTTTAATCAATTGGCGGCCATCAATGAAGGTAAAAATCAAAATACTTAAACCAAAAAGTAAATCAACGAACGCCAAAAATGTAGCAGAAATGTAGCGTAGCGGTGTTTAATTTCTGGAGACAAGAACTTTAGACTTTTTATATTTATACACACATAATTTGCCTGTTTTTTTATTTTTATTTATCGTTTTAATATGGTTAATTACTCTTAAATGTATATTTTTAATAGGGTTCTTAGAAACAAGTGCCGTTATTACATTTCATTTTTAATTACTTGCTTTTTATTTTTTTTGTATAGATTTATTATTAATTAATTTAGTTAATTAGATGAAATCATTTTACTAACCGGCGACAATATATAATTAATTTTAGAGTTAAAATTAAGCATTGTATAATATCTACGTAAATTAGATAATAATTTTGTTAAAAAAAAAAATATACACGCGTATTTTTTTGGATCTTATACAATTATTTAAATTGCATGCAATTATTTTAGGATTATTTCTAAGACAGTTGTTTGTAGATTAATTAATATTGTGGGTAAGAACAGTACTAATCAAATAACTGTAACAATTATTGCCCTTACCCTATATAGATATTAAGATTTATTAATAAAAAGGGCTTCTGTATATATAAAATCGTAGACAATCGTTTAATATTCAATAATTGGACGTAGGCAGACACTGTTTCTTGTTAAACTGTCAATGTTATACCATTTTAATGATCCTGAATTATAAATATGTTGTTTTAATTTCTGCCATTCGTATCTCTTTATACGGAAAACAGTTTTTTCTTAAAATTATATATAGGGTGAGTCATATATCCATAAAATATAGATATATAGTTCAGTCTATATGTATTAATCTAAAAGTGTAACACTCCTTTTTTCACATAAATATAATTAATTATGCGTTATTAAATTAATTTATTATTGTTTGTAAAATATGTGTAATAAATTTGTTTTGGTTAATGAAAATTAATCGTCAGTCATTATTATGATAATATTAATCTTTTGGGGCTTTATTTATCCAGTATTTTTCTTTTTTAAATATTTATTACTTTGCAATTTAACAATTTTATATATATAGTTTTTGTTTGGAAAATTCTGTTATCAAAATAATCCATACATTCAGCAAATTTCATATTGTCCATAAAATATTACACATCATTTATTCAAAAAAAAAGGAAAATGCTGACCAAAGCTCAGTTCATGATAACTATTGTTACAAAAAAAACCATTTTATAAATGTAGTTTATAAACTAAACCATTTTAGTTAGTTATATTGTAGTTATACAATAGATGAAAATTTTTTATACTTGTTGCTGGAGATCTAATAATCCAGTCGTGCAAAAACTATACAAATTTTGTAATTATGCTTTACATGAATATAATTTTTGTTAGATTTTTTAATGTAATATAGCGTAAATCTAGTTTTTACTAATTTGCATGCACAACAGCCGAATACCAAATAACTACAATGTTAATTAATAAATTCGATTTATTTTTAGTTCATATATATGTATATAATATGGATTTTATAAAAATGATTGTTGCAATTTTAAAGAAAAATTTGTGCTATTTGATCCGTCCATTAGATGGCGGAAGCTCATGCACATCAGCAGCAGGAGCAGCAGTTGATGATGACGCCACAACGATTTTCACGTGAACTAAAACTCGGTCACTATCGACCGGTTTTTCTGTCACTCCCTCTCTCTAAATTTTGAATTGAACAATGAACGAAAACGAAAAACAAAATCATATTTAAGATTACATATATTTATTTCGATACTAATAGTATTACACAATTTCTACAAAAAAAAGACAACTAAAAACTAAAGTCAGAATCCAAAAAACATATAAAGCTCTGTATTAGTGCATTTACGGGGTGCAAATATACATTTATTGTGTTAATATACTATTTATATTATTATAATATTTATAAGCGAAAGTAAACTAAAAGAAAATCTTTTTACAATTTCTACTTAAAATAATTCGTTACATTTTGTATTTAAATTTGTAGGTATTTAAACATAAGTAATAATAAAGCACTGAAATTTGTTGCACATTTCCAAAATAGGGGGCACACTGCCAATTGTCGATGGGGGCATGGTGGTTGTTTTCAAAGTCCATCTATGGTCATGTCCCGAAGCAGCAGTAACTTCTTTAACAGTACTGCTGTGACAGGACAATATCACAGAAACGGACTCGTTCTCACTGCCATGGTTTTTTCCCAAAAAAAAAAAAACAATGGAAAAAATTGATACAGAAAGTTGTTGCTAAATATATATAGTCAGAGGGTAAACGTTTTGTGTGGCGCGTTCACGGACACACACTGACTAAGTCGAGGGGTGATGAGCAAACCCCTCGCTCAATTACCGTCATGGCAACCGGCTTGCGCCGCCGCTGCGCTGCCGCCATCATATCGTCGTCGTCGTCGACGTCGGGGCCGCACCCCACATCACTAATGTATATACACGTGCAACGGGGGAGGTTATTGATCGGCTACATTTTCTTACATTTCCAAATAGACCCAACTTCTCTCTCTCGTATATATATATATAATACCGAAAACCACCCCCTCGAAAATATAATGTGTTTGTGGAGAGCGAGAAAGGCGCACACACACACACACACATACTCGTATTATAGTTTTCAACCCCGCTACTATAAAGTATATTCTTTTCAAAAGTGATTTTGTACAATTCTTTAAAATTGCAACAAAACTTAATTAGAATAAAGTCTATTTAGGTTGGACAGACAACAACAGTTTGTTGTAATACATGTTTCGGACGTGATTTGACATCACCATCAGACTTTTTATATATTATATATAGTTTCTAGTTTAGTTTTTGTTTTTGTTGTTATAGTAGATCTATAGATGAAGGATATTGTTCTATTTTTGATAAGAAATCGTATATAATAGAACTGTCCGCATTATATAAAAGTTTAACACTTGTGAAATGTATTAATGTAATAAAGTATCTCACACTATAGTCATTTTATTTTATATATATATCACAACATATATTTAACCATCACACCACCACCCTGTATATGTAGGAATGTCTATTTTATATACATGTACAATTCCATAAACTGATTTGAAAACGCTTTTATTGTTCTGTATTTATTATTATGAAAAGGAATATATATGTATTCACCGTATTTTACTAATTTTATTATTATTATGCACGTAATTTTTGACGATTCATAAAATATTTTGTAGTATTTAATGGTCATTCTTATGCAAAACTAACTAACCTTTTATAAATAATATTTTTTTTTCGTTAGTATGAATATTATATTTATATCCCTTTTGTATGTAAAAATGTTATTCTTTTTCTTAAAAATGATACCATCATCTAATATCACATTCTGGTATTTTAGTGTTTTAATTTATTTTATTTACATATACATATTATGTACCTATATTTTAGAAGGGAGAAGCATAATATATATAGTTTATATTACCACCTTTTTACTATTTGCAACAAATAATATTACATCTAATTATTTCTTTTTATGTACATATTAACAAAATTACTTTCAATGTGACTGTTTCAAGGCGATTTTATTGTAATTGAAAAAATTTGTTATTATTTATAGTTCTACAATGGGTGAAGGTCTTATCGATCCTGAAATTCATGGATCCTTAGTGCCTATGAATGGTGGTAGCCATTCTAGTTCATCTGGCCGCAGTACACCGAACAATACTAGTGATCCAGCTCCAGGCAAATTGTTTGTTGGCGGCTTAAGTTGGCAGACATCTAGTGAGAAACTGAAGGAATATTTCGGAATGTTTGGAAATGTTACTGATGTACTTATTATGAAAGATCCTGTAACTCAGGTGTGTACAATTTTCAATTCAATGACAAGACAAAGTCTATCAATTTAAAGGCTTAATTGTTTCAAATCTAAAAATAATATACAAACGGAATAGAACTGATAACGATTATATGTCATATCCTTGTAAATTTATTGCGGTTCTTAATTGCTGGGCTGTTAAAATAAAAAAAAAACATCAACAACGAAGAAATATGGGTTAATTTAACTCCTTCCGTAAGCAACAGCGTGCAAATGATAGACGGATATTTTTTTAATTCAAATTATCTAAGGTCTATTCATTTAGGGAAGAAAAAGGCTATGATTAGTCAGCTTCCACGTGATTTAATTTTTTAAATTTTATTGGTCGAAAGTAAGGTTAGAAGGTGGAGCATAAAACGTCATAATTCAAGATGGACGATTTTTCTTCACTATCTGAATAGAGTATAATTAACATTTAATTTTATCATTTTTCTTGTATTTCTTTTGCAGAGAAGTCGAGGTTTCGGCTTCATAACGTTCTCAGAGCCTTCCAGTGTAGACAACGTATTAAAAGTGCCGATACATACATTAGATGGTAAAAAAATCGATCCCAAACATGCGACGCCAAAAAATCGCCCAAAACAACCGAACAAAACAAAGAAAATATTCGTTGGCGGTGTTAGTCAAGACACATCAGCCGAAGAAGTCAAAGCATATTTTAGTCAATTTGGTAAAGTAGAGGAAACTGTAATGTTAATGGACCAACAAACGAAACGGCACCGTGGCTTCGGTTTCGTAACATTCGAAAATGAGGACGTGGTGGACCGTGTGTGTGAAATCCATTTCCATACCATCAAAAACAAGAAGGTGGAATGCAAAAAAGCGCAACCGAAAGAGGCGGTGCAGGCTAGCGCCCAATTGTTGGGTAAACGTTTAATGTTGAGCGGCTTAGGCATGCGAATGGCAACCCCGGCGGCGGCGGCCGGCGCCATAGCTGCGGCGGCCGCCAATCCACTGGCTGTGGTACAAGCTCAGGCCCATGTACAGGCGGCGGCGGCGGCCGCAGCCGCGGCCCAAGCTCAGACGGCCGCCGTCGCCGGTTATGGGAAAATCTTTGGTGCCTATCCACCTCTAGCAAGCTATCGATACTCGCCGTATCCGATACCGGCGGTCAGTGCCGGTGTGGGGGCGGCGGCGGCCGCGGCCGCCGCTGGGGCCGGCACGCCGACACCGGCGCCAGCGGCCGCTGCACCAGCTCTAGCACCCCCGGTCACCGCCAGCCCGTATCAGGGCTACAATCTCACCAATGTAGACATGTCTAGTTTTCAGGGGGTCGATTGGAGCTCAATGTACGGTGTTGGAATGTATGTTTGAATAATAACGTGTTTAAACAATCCAAAAAATAACAAAGCTGCTCATTCGTTATTATCATATTATTATTATTATTAGTTTCAATGTTGAATAATTATTGTGTTTTTATCCCAATTTTTCTTTTGTGTTGATGTACATCTAAGGACTTCCATATGACTTAACATTTCCAATTTTGAATAAAAAAAAACAAATTATGGCGGCAACATGTGCCTATTTCCCGATATTTTGATATACGCTGAATGTGTACATAATGGAAACAAGTAAACATTTTTGCGCAATGCTATATTGGGCAGTAATTATTTCGTTTTTGTTCCGTTTGTTTATTTTTTCTAAAAAAAAAATTGTATTCGAATTTAAATGAGTTCAATTGATGCCGCCTGTATTGAAAGTTTCTACTGCTCAGTTAGCATTTAGCAATAATTCGCAATAATCAGTATTAAAAAAAAAGAGCAAAAATGTGTCTTTAAAACATATTTCCGTATTATTATTATCTAAATATTCCTGTTGAATGGCAATAATTCAAATAAATTGTTTAATAATGGCAATCCTTTTGCCTACAAATCCGGTTGTGTTTGAGTGTACTTAAATTATTGTCTATTATTACTTAAATTAAAGAAAAAACAAACATGGAAAATATTACAATTTGACTGAAGTGACATTATTGTAAACTAAGTTATTTTACTAGTATTTAATATAATATACTCTGTTTATATAGATCTCATTTATATAGTAAGTAGGTTTTAGTATTTAATTTTTTTTATTTTATTATTTTGTACAAATCGAGCATTGCTTACCATAGGAAAGACTAATAAAAACTACGGACAACTACGTGTCATATTTATAATCCACTCTTTATAGGTTTAGTCAAGGAACTTGTTGTAAAAACGTGTATTTTTTCCACATACCTATATAATATATACCGACGAAGTGAGATGTCCGACCGGGCTAAAAAATGGTTTCGCCATTTTTATGCCCTTAGTGTATTTTTAGTGAATTTCACATCTTGCAATTGGCATATAAAGTGCGCAAAATTCAAAATATGATTATTTATTGAATATTATAGCATAAATTGTGACAATTTATGTGAAATGTCATAATTTAGTTATAAATTTAGTTACAACCACTAAATCATGAGTTGCGTATTAAAATTCTAGCTTTCCGATTCAGTTTGTTAAAGACATAATACGTTTACATATTATATTTATCAAATATTTAAACATTGCCGAAAACGTATGTCAGAAAATGACAAATAGAAAACCGCTTTTAGGTCACTTTACACTAAAGGCATAAAAATGGCGTCGTTTTCTATCTCT
>SSSI01007927.1:0-20926 GCA_004796505.1 Oryzaephilus surinamensis | reverse complement strand
TCAACTAACCCCCGCGCTGCCACCAGTTAAAATTAGTTCAGGTAAGTGTTAACATATCAATAATATTTTCCACAGTCAAACGATTAAATTTATGATTTATGTACAGAGAGATGGCTTTTATAAAATCGGGTGAAAAATAAAACTGATGGGCTATTAGTAACAAATGTCACGTGCAAAACGTGAAAATTTTGCCTTTTGCATTGAAAAGTATGTATATATACATATATATTGTACATGATGATTGTGTGTGCATGTTCAAAACAGAATACATAGAGAGACGATAAGTAAGCTTCAAATAACATAAACATCATATATACGATCTGATCTGAATTGGTTTTTGTGTGAATATGATGTGCGTGTTTAATAGATATTTTCACTTAATTCTAACATTGCAGAGGGTAATATTGAAGAATAATATTTATAATTCAATTAAATTCAATCTAACTAGAAACCTAAACAAACTTTCCCGTTCAAATTTGGATTCGATCAGAAATTTTTGTATTACGATTTTTATCAATTTTTACAATTTTAGGTCTAATATTAACAAAATTGTGTAAACATGTACATATTTTCGTATATTTTATAAAATCTGTACCTAAATATATATTTTTTAATTTGTAATTTTTTAAATAAGGGCAAAGTAAATATTTTCTAAATCTAAATTTATCTGAATCAATTGATTTCTCTGAAAAATGGTCCGAGATACAAGTAAATTTTTTCGAATATGAGAAAAGATTAAGAATTTTTTAAATTACTTTGTTCGTGAGTTCTGTATGTGAGAAAAGCGCTGTCTAAAGCATACATTGTACCATACTTGTACAAAATGGACGCCACATCGTCGTCGCGACGTAGGATAAGGCAGAGCCAACATACTGATCAATAATGAACATGTCCGACTTCACCACCAGCAACTCTCATTTTAGATATTTGCTCCCTTCTACACTTTAACATACAAACACAACTCAATGTCACTCTCCTAGAATTATACCGAGTATTGTATATGATATTTGAGGGTGGATTTTCCTATTACAGTACTATACTATATGGAGAATTTCAGTTTCAGTATCAGTAATTAAATTGTACACGTAATTAATGAAATCTAAAATAGATTTATATCTCTATTGTGTTCTATGGATTTACAATATAATAAGGTTGAAAAACAAGATTTAAGTGGTTTTTCATTCATATAATCATATATAACTTAAAGTTCAATCTATGATCTATGTACCTATATAAAAAAATCATGCATGCACATAATTTACAAAAATTAACTTAAATAATAAAAAATCATAATTAAAATGAAACTTACTGATTGAATTAAACATAATAAAGTTGTATACAATTATGTATACATATATATAATAAATCCATTAAAGTAGAAATAATTTTTATAAAATTAATCTATCATGCAAAAATAAATAAAAAATAAACTGAAAACACTCCCGCAACAACACAACATTAAAATTAATAATACAGTTTTAATTACATGCAATAAAAGTAATTAATGTTGTTTCCGTTTATTTTGGACGATATTATATTGTGATGTCGTCGTCATTTTTTGTTTAATTTTATTACGAACGCGTCAATATTCAACTGTATATATACATATATACAAAATGTCACGATATTCGTACATCATCTTTTTCCATCAAATGTTCATTTCATACTAAATTGATATCACTGAAAAATTTTTCAAATCAAACACAAATGCCTTATCTAACCGGTTCGTCTTGTGTTTAAACTGCTGCAATCGTCTCATTTCAACTTGTAGCTGAGGAATTGATGCAAGTGTAGCTGTATCTTTGTTGTTTGTATAATATATGCCCCTTTAAGAAGATGGTCAGTGTGTAAAGACTTGTGCATATCATTATGAATGGATGTATGGGGAAGTGAATCGGAGAATTATGGGGTGGTCACCGTGTGAATCTGTAGCAGGTTGAACGTTTATACTGTTTTTTATACCTTTTTATATGGAAATCGACTAATTTTAATACCGTAATTTTTTTCATATACGAAACATATAGAACTGAATTATTAATCGAGTTTTTTGCATTTGAATAAACCATGAGAAAGTTTTCGAAATGGTTTTTCTTTGACGAAAATTATTTATCAACTAAATGGTGCTTTTAAATACGTATAAATTATTGAATGATAAATAGTGCACAAGTTTAGAAATTTTCAGATAACTCTATAATACAAAACGATAAACATCTGTGCCTATATTTATATTTTGGATATCGCTAAAGGCAAGATAGTGCTGAAAATTTACAACAAATTTACAACATTTATCGGCTGTAAAGAGTTTTTAAATATAATGAACAAATGTATAATATATAATGTATATATGTATAGGTCTGATAGTGCCTGAAAACTTTATTTTAACAACGATTTAAATCAATACCTACTATATTAAAATATTGAAAGTTTTGTGATTTATGATATTAATTAAGCAAATTCAAAACGGATTGAATTCTGACGACAGTTTTAAATTAGAGTTAATTATAAAAAAAATACAAACAAATAAACTCGGAACATTATTTTCAGCTTAAAAAGTTAAAAACCATATTTAACAAATTTTTTATAAATATTTATAATTATAGGGAAAATGATAAGAAAGGTCTATTTATGTATCTAGAACACTGATACATTAAAGCACAAAAAAATCGTTGAAAAAGTTTATTTGATTACTGAAACATATGCCATGTATGTAGAGCGAATCAATAAATCGTTTATGTATTGAATACAACACTTTCTCTGTAAGAAATTGCCTAGATAGGTAGACTGTAGATACAATTGAGTCTCCAATTTACAAATATAAATATAATGATAAATTAAAAGAGGACTTTAATTAATATAAATTATGTACATGCCAAAGGACCGAAACATTTTCTGGTGTGTTGAGTTTTGATGAATTTTTAATAAAATTGACAATTTGCACGTTAAACTCGCAACTACTAATTATGATAACACGCAATTCTGCATAATACCTATACATATATGTATGTATGTACATTTGTTGGTAATAAGTTAACTTGCACAAGTGCATATAAAATTAAGGGTAAAATAGTTACATTATCTATTCGACCAAAAAAAATCGTTATTCCCAGCAGTATAAGTTTGTTTCCATTTTTATGATCGTATTAATTACAAAATATGGATGAATTTAAAATAATCTAAACTATATAATATATTGTAAATATAGTAATGTCAAGTAATTAAAAAAAAGTTATTAAGCATACGCGCAGTATACACAGATGTACATGAAAAAGGTACATCAAAAGGTATTACACATGAATGAAGTGTTTCATAATTACTGTTTACACAACAGAATTCGATGTTTGTTAGTTAATAAATAATTTTATTTGTCTACCAATATCCAATTCTCCATTATTTTATATTTTCACATTCTATATGCGTATTATACGTATATAGTAGTGTACGTATAATATACGTATATAATACAAAAATACATTCTATACATATAAATTTATATATGTATAACGTTTTATATCAATTTTATCTTTCATATTTGACCATACACGCATACTCGATTTTTGTCATACATATTATATGTATATATATTCTCTTATATACTATATATTATTATATTTTATAAATAATATTCTAAAACATACTACCAACACACTTCATCCATTATTTATGCATTCAATTTTATGCCCTTATTCTCGAGCACATCAACGGAATTTCCAAAAGTTTTAATTATGACCCATAGAATTTAAAGATACTACTTGGGGTGTATAATCAGAGCCATATATATATATGTATATGTTGTGTATATGCAATGAATTTGTATACCTTATCCTTCGTCAGACTATGTGTATATAAAATAATAGCATCCCTGTCCCTTTCATATGTTGCAGGTTGTTTAATTTTTCGGGGTGCTCTGATGCTGATGTTGTTTTGTGTGTTGTTCGTATTATATGATATCGTGCCGTAACAGATGAAGAATATAACAGCATCAGTAGTGTTGCTGTGGAATGAATAATACGTTGAGGTGGATGCTGTCTCCCTTACAATCTCTAAAGAAATGGGGAAGGGTTGAAGTTACCCCAACATTGTGTACGCGAAGAATTTAAATGGAATTGGCGTGTGAGTTAACGAATTTTTGCTCTATTATACTTTAAATGTTTTTATTCGAGCATGTATTTTATAATTTTAAATATTTTTATAATTTATTCATATCATGGAACTTTACTCTTTAAATGCTGTATTTTTGAACTATATTTTTGCATGACTTATTTAAAAATAGTTGTCTCAGTTGTCTAGATAGTACAGAACTACAGAGGCGGAAAGTAAGTGAGATTTTGCACGTATTGAACATATTTTTAGGGGTTTTTCTCAAAAATGTATAACATATATGTATCAAATTCATAAAATATTTATAAATGAACATATTGATTAACCATAATATTAATAATGCAGGAAAAATAAAATTGCAATTTCTCATTTTTAGAAAGAAAATTTTATATGAATTTCGAATTATACTACAATATTAGTTATTTTCTCGAGTTTGAGAAAGTGTAGGTATTTTGTGAGCTGACGGGCATATTTGGCAAACGAGCGCAAGCGATGATCATATTATGATCATTTTCATTTATCAATGTGTCAATTGTCAATTGTGTTAAATTTTCAATATTTAGGAATTTAAATGAAGCTAGTGTGTAATTTTTTCTTTACACGTGTTTTATTCGACATATTTATTTATTCGAGTGGAAAGTTCCATTTTCTACACTATTTTGATTTAAAAATTGCAACGTATATATATATGTCAATTGTCAATCGTAGATGTCGATAATAAGTCGTTGATAATGTTTTCTATAATACTAAAATTATAGAATATGCTCAAACATGGAAATTCTCACTTTCAGCCATTATTTTTGTACAAATCAAATCACTAAATATATTTTAATTAAATTTTCAATATTTAGGAATTTAAATGAAGCTAGTGTGTAATTTTTTCTTTACGTGTTTTATTCGACATATTTATTTATTCGAGTGGAAAGTTCCATTTTCTACACTATTTTGATTTAAAAATTGCAACGTATATATATATATATATATATATATACAATATATTATCACAAAAACATCTTTTGTTCCAATTCTTAAATTTATATCACTTTGCTTTTGTAATTAATGTACACTAGACAACATAATACGATTATCATCATCAAAATAATCTAATAAACTTGCCTAAAGCCAAGTTTTAATTACTTTGAAATTTGAATTCAATGCAACAACTTTTGATTACATTTAGATTGCATCTATATATGTACATAATACATATAATAATAAATACCTATGTACATATTAGAATTATAAAAATAAGTATAATAATGATTTGCAAAATAATATACTGGCCATCTTTGATTTTGATCGATTATTTTATGGTAATATAAACACACAGTGGTTCAAGTCGGCTGGTTTTAAAATCCGAATAAACGCACACATTGTGCCTAAAAGTCGATACGGTCACAAACGTGAATACGTTTTACCATTGGCGGAATACATTTTCACGTGACTATTCGCAAAATAATATACCGGAATATTCTCAACTTACAAGCTCGCACATATTCACCCCCGCATATATACACCTACATATATATATATATTAATGTTCAGAAATTATATAATACAAAATGAATGCCTGTTTTGCCTTAACCTTTGACAGGGCGGAAAACGTAATACTTTCCGCTTTTCCCCAGCATATTTTTATAAACGTTTTTTCTGTTTGTATCATTTTTCCTGAAATGCATGCACACATCCACAACACAAACACTGAACACATGCAAAAAGGGATATATTGATGAAACAATTCATGTCTGTTCTTTTTCTGTGATACCTCTTTCTACATAATTAAATGTTGAGTAGCGGTTTTTTCGCACGATGGTTGGGTGGACGGTTGAGAAAGGTCAGTTATTTTTTTAAAATATATCGCTTCACATGTATGACGTATATGTTTGTGTGCAAAACATAGAATGGAGATTTTAATTCTCAATTTCAGGTGGATTGTTTTGTGTTATACAATACACTTTTTTATAATATACATATACAGCACATATATATATATTTATATTATTATTTCATCTCATATTATTCATTAGAAAGATAATTATACGTTAAATTTATTATCATTTTAGAACAGAATTAATGTTTATTTTGTGTTTAAGTTTAAAACAACTTTACTATACAAACCTTTATAGCTAAGTTATTATTATTATTATATCATGTTTTTGTTAAAAGTCAAGTACAATAAATTCATTTACATTGTTATTTTATATTACATATTTTGCTTTGATGCATTTTTATTTTCATAATACATATATGTATGTAATACAATACAAGTGAAAAGTGATAGTTAATATTTGTTTAATAACTCATTTCTGTGTTATAAAAAACTAATACCTTAATAGCTATTTTTTATTGTAACAAACTGTTAATTGTCACATAGGTCTGTTATAATTGTTATACTCGTATATATAGTTGCTTTGGATATAATAGCACAACCACAAATACAACAAACAGGATGCACTGTCTAGCTTCTGGACATAATTATCGGTTTGTTGATTAAATGATTAGGTAAGACTGATCAGCAGGAAGCTAATCATCATAAATCGGAAATAATTTATTTATGAGGCAAAGGTAAATCCATATATATATCACATACATTCGACAGATCGACTATCGTATTAATGGCATTTTTTTTGAAAATTTCATTCAATTTTAAATTGTTAAAAATTCAATTTGTTTACTTTATACAGGAATTTGTGTGTAAAAATTATTTTATTGATATGCCACAGTAGATAGTAAATCATATAGTAAATATTATTGTTTCGCTTTAATTATGGATAGTAATTGATGTAAATGGTTAAAACTGAATTAATGAATGGAATTTGATTACGTCTAATACGGTTTTATGACGAAGTAACATTTTGTGGTACATATTTATGTACAATTGAAAAGTTATAACTTATAAGTACAACTTAATTTTTTTGATAATTGCATGGAGTAAACATCACTAATAAATTGATTACCTACTCTAAGCAAGCCCATTTTCTATAAACACGCGTTTACTAATAATTAATCATTTTACAAAAATTTTCATTGACATTTATTAAATGGCATTAATGGCAACTATTAAACACGTGCCATGAAGCCATGATTATTTTAATTAATTGTAAAAAAATTTCTTTAATTATAAAAGTTTAATTATTTCGAATAGTAACTCGGTTAAACTAATGAAATTAATGTTTATAATATATACATATTTTCAAAACAATGATTATATTGTACATAGTATTTACATATATGGATAGAATAGAACGTTATAAAAGATATACATATAGTAATTTTGAAAACTACTCGTATGTAAATAATGAAAAATAATGAAGCTTCAACACAGTGTCTCTCTTTAATATGTATGTGTATCATTAATGTGCATAATGGAAGTTCAGATAAATATTATTTGAAAATTCCAAAAGCGATAAAAAGGTCCATGTATTAAATCCACAAAATATTTTTAATGAACGTATTGACTAACCCTAATAATTACTTTAGAAAAATAAAACTGCATTTTATTAATTTCCCTATGTATAGACAAATTAAGAAAATTTTATATGAATTCTGCCAATTTTTTCCCATTGTACTACAATAGTTATTTACAATTGAATTTATGAGCTGCTGGGCATATTTGGCAAACGAACGCAAGCGAGATTATTAGTATTACGAATACATATATTAAATTATTAATATTAAATATTATTAAAACGTTTAAAAGTCATTAAATATGTCGACAAAAAGTCGATAATGTTTTCTATAATATTAGAATTATAGAAAGAAGAGCATTATAGAATATGCTCAATATTGCAAATTCTCATTTTCCGCCTTTGTACAAATAACTATTCCAATTAAATTTTCAATGTAGAACGTCATATTAATATACAATACATAATAAGCAATATCAAAGTATTTAATAAAAAAAAATCAACCAATTTAAGTGGCCCATTTTGACATTTACATGTAACCTGATTGATGCGAATCGAGTTGAAACAAAAAAAAGAACAAGCGCAGATTTTTCATCTCAAATTCGTTCCAATTGTATACGCATGTATATACTAGATAGAGAGTGTCGTGCATCACAAAACAGTTAATAACGTTAAAATTCTTCTGCAACATTCACATTTACAAAATTAGATAAGTCCAATGTATCTGTCAGGATATATTGAAGATTGACAGACGTCTGTGTCCACGTAACCCATAAACACACGGTAAAATCAATGGCCAATAAGCCATTAATAAACGAGACAATTCGATAAGCTTATTTCGCAATATAGTGTATTTATACGTGGAATGAATTGGAAATAATATGTATTATAGTATAACACTTTGACGCTGCATGTTTTCTGCAAAAAAAAACGGTTTACTTCATCTAAATCTAAAATGCGAGTGATGTCCATCGGAATAAATAAATAAAACAATCCAAAATAAATCTACTGTGCTTGTTGCTGATATAACAATTGAATATCGTTAACTGACAAACAAACAAAACTGCGGTAAAAAATCACTTTCACTTTATTCTGACAAATATTATGTTTATTTGCAATATCTCTGTTTCTCATTCAATGAATTTGTGGTATTCAAAAAAAATCAACAAAAGCTGAGTTGTTTTAAGTTGTTTTGGTAACGGATTCTGTAATAATTGAAAGAGAGGCGTTTTCAGGCAATAATCCAATTATGGATTCTTTTGGATTTTATTATCACGCAGTTTACATTGGATTTTTGGTGGTGTTCACTACAATATCGGATTAGTTTTTTTTTAATGTTGCTATATATATCCTTGTTTCACACAAACGCATATATATGTATATGTATATGTGTACACATTAAACAAAATCACTTTTTTTCTCCGGAAATTAATTCTGGATAAAAAATACTCGAGATTATTTCCCATCGTTCCTTTTTTTCTATATATATGTAACAACAATCCGTTTGTTTGCATTGCAATTTGTCAAAAGCTCCAATGCGCTTTTATTTGTTGTAAAACTGTGTAAATTTGTTCCGATTTATTATTTTCCAGAACTATTTATTTGTACATGTATTTTAAGTTGCATTATTAAACGTTTCAAAAACATATGTATGTATATTGCAAATTCCTGCATTGTTAAACTTATGCGTATATGCACGTATTACAATTTATAACTATTAATTTTTTTAAAAATTGCATTCATTTTTATCGAAAATATATCTTAGTTGAAACGTTTCTCAGCCTTGTAACAAATCGTACCCGGGTACTATATTATTTTATAAAACAAGCACCAGAGACGATCCAGACCGGGTTCGTTTTATTGGAGCGGCTGAATGAAACAACTGAAATATAGAATAAAAATATGTCTTCTTAGTTTATTATTGCATAAACCAAGTGATTAATTAATTAAAAGTTTATTTGAAATATACTATAAACATTGAATGCATTCAAATAAACCGAAATTGCATATATACGAATTAATAAAATAGCCAAATTAAATATAACAATATAAACTAGTGAGAAAACTTACCCTGATAAAAGATCGACGCGTCTTGCCGGTTTTGTGGCCTGGACTCAAGTGCCCCTCTCATCAACACGCATTATTAATTTACTTTTATACTATTACTATTTCTCACCAATATAGTGGATCACTTTCAACTTTCAAGGTCCAATATGGCACGTATGATTTTTAGGGAAAAGACAGGAATATATCTGTCGCATAAAAACAGACGGCCATAGTGGAACCCTTATAGCCTGTAATATAAAAACGAATATTTTTTATAAATACAATTACTGAAAGCTCTTAATGGTCGTCTTCACATATGTTTTAAGTCTTTAGTTGTACGAAAACGGACTAAAGGCTCGTCTACACACAGTCTTAAGTCCTTGTTTTTAGTCTTTAGCCCTTGTATTTCAGTCTGAACATGGTATTTGAGGTTAGAATGTCATGCTTTTTGGTCTTTGGTCTCTAGTCTTAACAAGTTGAATCAACTTCAACTTTTACAGACTTCCGACTAAAGACTGACTAATCAGAATACAGATGTCATAAAATTCAAAAATCAGCTAGTTGACAGCTGGCAAAATTTGAATGTGATTGGTTAGTCTGATAATGCATAAAGACTCAATGTAGACATCGTACCTACTTTTTTTAAATAAAAGACAAAAGACTTCAGACCAAACGACTACAAACTATTAAAGACTAAAAACAAGGACTTATGACTGTGTGTAGACGAGTCTTAATACTGTGAATATCAAATTCTATCAGTTGTCATTTTTGACATAGTCAAACATCAAGTTAAATTAAAGGTCTAAAACTTTATATAAACTAGTCTTTTCAAGAGATTTAATATTCGTATGTTTGTTTTTAAAAAACTGGATTAAGTTTCATTAACAAAATTTAAATAAAAACCTTCCTCATTTTAAGTACCTACGAGTGTAAATGTTCTTGAGGCTCGTCGACACACAATCTCAAGTCTTTAGTCTTTAGTTTTTTGTTCTTAAAGTTAAACCAAGTTCAACTTTTAAGACCGAGTTTAAGACTGAAGACTAGAGACTGACTATACAGTAAACATGTGAAAGAATGACAACTATAACAGAACAGAACAGAATTTTTTAAAGGCTGAACAAGATTCGTCTATTTTCTTGTAACTGAAAAGTATAGGCAGTTTAATTTTAAACGGTAAAGACCTTAAACTGTGTGCGTTGACCAGCCCTTACTAACAATTTAGAATTTGTGTACGTACGACACACATCATTCATTTTGTTTTCGCATAGTCTGTAAAACGAAAATTTCTTTTTACATTGTTGAAAAGTAGTTAATGCTTTGTTCTGTACACCCCCAATTAAGCGTCAAGCCTAAGCCTTTTGTTTTTCGTAAACGGCACATATACACCTATTACTTCGAACAACAAACACACGTACGTACACACAAAAACACCACTAATCTTAGTTAAATTTTTTTATACAATGTCTTTTATTTTTTGGAATAATGTATAATAGAATACAGAGAAAAAAGAATGCAATGGAGACAATTGATCTGCCTTTAATCCAAACATGATTGTCTAATCTCATTAGGTAAACACACCATGGATAATTATACGGGTACACATATACATATATGTTATACTAGAAGTGGATTCTATGGTCTTGTATATATTTGTGTATGTGTGAATCGGGGGTGGTGAATATAGGTGGACAGTTGTTAGAGATGGGGGGTGGGTTGACGGTGGTGGTGTTAGGTGGGAGTGATGAATGTGTATGTTTAGCTTCGTTAGCTGGCGACAGACTTTAATTATCTCTCCAAGGATTTCAGCAGCATTAGCTTCTATGCATGTGTGTACCACACATATATATGTATATATTGCGATATAACACATATACACATAAATACACAAGCCTTCATTATACTTTATATTATGGAAACTTTAGTTTTGGTCTGTATGTGTGTTTATGATTCATTGCGTTTTATATTATGTTGACTGTATTTTCGAGTAATTTTATCTAGTTGTTATTAGTTTTCGTACAGGTATTTATAGTTTAACAAACTTCTATTATATTATATTATAATGAAATCCCTATTAAAATGAAAGTCCACTTTTATTATAAAACATTATATATTCTACAAAATTTCTCCCATATAAATATTATGTATGTGTAATACAAAATATGTTAAAATTGTATAATACAATGGATAGGTATTTCCCTCTTAAAACCTAACAATTATGAAGGTAAAATACATGTAAAATACTTTTCATACAGTTGCAAAAAGTACGTTTTGTGTTAGATAATTTCATTTAAATATTCAATTAGTTTCATGTTGGTGAATTTTGTGAAATTTCTATTGAAATGTAATATGTAAATTTAACATTTAAAGAACTGGCTATTGTTGATCATTTTTATATAGCATTACAATGTAAGGTGAGTTCTGGGGTCCCATAAATGGATATCATATACCCTTATCTTGTTCCACGTGCCCAGTTAAGGGCACGTGGCGGTCTCGTGTTCAAGAATAGGGTCCCATACCAGAATATGGTTACCCTAATAGGTCAAACTGGCAAAGCGTGTCCCATTTACCTACTTTTTTTAGGCACAGGAGCTTTTTGTAAACAAATTAATAATTTTTTATCAAATCCTAATTATATTTTACAAAAAAAAAAAAAAATTGAAAACAACCACAACAAAGTTCATACAAAAATGTGTTATTAAAATCTCTATAATATTTTTTTACCAATATTGCCAGTTAAAAAAAAATTGATCAATTAGGTAGAAAATTTACATTTTAATCGTGGATGTGATACGGTTAAATGTAAATCAAAGCATGTATTTTAAAACAAAGAGCCAACACAAAAAAAATATATAACCAATAAATAGCAGTTTCTGGTAAATGAGATGAGAGGTCAACGTGACCAGTGACCTCTTCGTATCAACTAAAAGCCCTCTTCATCGTGCTTTCACAGATGACCATTAGATATTGTATTACAGCCGGCTTTTTATCCAAAAATTCTTTACCATCTGACCAAACCTGTTCAAGATGCTCGTTATTAAAGTGTTACAGTTATATGGTAGGGGTGATATTCGTGAGAAACAGGGGCTATATTTTCTGTTTGATATTCAAATGTGTTAACATTAAGAAATTTAAATAAAAGCTGTTATATAACTATGTAGTCTTTTTTTATTAAGAAAATTTATAAATATATGTACTAATGTTCCATTCACTCTGTTGCATATTTTATTCGACATTATAATAATAAATATTAAAAAAATTGTATGAATATAAAAATTACCCAAGTATACTTGCAAAAAAAATCGGTTGGGATGTGATAGGGACAAGCCGAAATATCATGATATTCGGTCATTAATTAAAAACGTCGTTTGGCAGCAATTAGCTAGATGAAACCCTCAAAGCAGCAGCGGCTCTTCAGCCGTACTGCATTTGACATCCAAGAGTGCCGCGGATCGGCTGTGATTAATGAGCAGGACAATTGCCTATATCGTCATCCCCCATATAATACTATAACTATATTATATACGTATATACACAACTCAGACTATACCTACAGACATTGTGGTAGAGATATGGGCAGTTAAGAAAAAGGGTTGACTCACCCCGGTGGTACGATGATGTATATGGTTGTGTCCACACATTATGCATTATCGTTCGATTCATTAGCGACATTTTATATTTTGTAAATAAGCGACTAATGTTTATATTGTCTTACTAAGTGAATTTTACGGTATATTATGTGGTCATATGTTTGTTCTGTCAATATGCAGAGTCAGTTAGATTTTTATTAATTATTATGTTCATTAAAATGCTTTTTATTTTCATTCTAAGAAGAGAGTCATATGATCGCATTTGGTAAAGACGACATACATATCTATGTTTTTTCAAAAAGCCGGAAGAATTAAACAACTCACAAGCATTAATGCTTTGATTTTTTTTATTTCTTTGATTCCATCTTTTTGAATAATGTTAATAAAACTGATGACTTTATTTTTTCTATATATTTTTCGTATTTTTCTCATTGTTCTTTACCTATTTTATTAATATGTATAGTGCAATTAATTAAAACTATATTTAGTCAAATAAATTTAAATGTTTTAAATTAAAATTATCTTTATTTCAATAGAAGCGTAATGCATTCAATTAATAATGTTTTTTTACAAACTTTCATAAACCTTTTTAGCAAAATTAGCACTGACATCATGAATTTCATGAAATTGATAAAATATATGTATTTTAAAATTGTCCATATATGTATGTGCAAAATAATTGACATATTATATATATGTATATTATATATGCTTATATATACTTATTGAATTGGAAGTTTTCGGTATAAATGGGCATAGACCAAAAGCGTTCCAATATATACGACTAACTATAATACGAGTATACGAGTATGTCGAATAGTGTATGGAGACGTTAATAACTTTGTCATTAAAGCAAAACAGGCAAACCAGAGGGAGATCTAACTCTGAGGCGTCTCTTTTCTCTTATGTTATTAATACAAAACCTAATCCTCTTCGTTTTAACTAAGCTCAAACTAGTGTTAGGTGGAAGGAGGTCGGCGGTGGTACATGTAGATATATATATATATATATATATTATATATATATGTATAGAGTGGCGGTGGTAAAGTGTGTTTATGTGAGGGTGTGTATGTATGTGTGTGTATGTGTGGTGAAAAGGGTGCAGAGGGCTTCCATTGTTTTAATCGAACTCATCTCGAGTTCTCATTTCGTGCAAATGTTGGCGGCCATAGTAGGGAATATTAGCGCTCCTAAGGGTGTTGGGGTCGACGACGAGTGGGGGGATGGTATATAGTAGTGTGTACAACCCCGGCTTTATCGAGCAGAATTCTGCGTTTAATCTAACTTGCGATCTATTTGTTTAAGCCATATTCTCTCTATACTCTTCTATGTCCGTTTTTGTTGAGTTCACTTCATGTGAATATCCACACTTATTATGCCAAAATGGTAAATGAACCCCTCTAAAATATAACATATAAAATAATATTGAAATTTAAAATTTGAAATCCTAACAGCTAGTAGGTATATAAACAATATACATAAAAAAATTGCTAAATCCGTTTTTATTATTGGAACTATATTTTTATTTAAAACCAAAAACTTTCCAGGTATTAAAATGTAGGTAGGTACATAATATTTATATAAAAACATTAAACATTTAAAATTTTAAATTTTAATTATAGAGATTTCCGGTAATCTATTTTTGTTCGTTCTAAAAATATAACTATAAAGACTTGGCCATTTAGTTTAAACAATTTTTAGTAACAACAATTCACAAAATGTCAACTAATTTGTGTTTTACATTTTTTTAGAATTTATTTTAATGCTTAAAAGGCATTTTTACAATTTCATAGGATAAAGGCTTTTAAGCTTATAAATCACAAAGTGGTTTCCATATTAATAATAATTGAACTTGTTTGTAAAAATTATGAATATATCTACATAGGTAGGTACATATAAAATATAAATACAGTTGCACTTTAGGCATAATTTTTATAAGTTTTTACAAACGGTGATCTTTTTCTCGTCCACGCAAAATTTCATTCGAAAAATGTAAAGCTCGAAGCAAGTTAGTTCTAGTTTATATATTCATGAGCTTTTGGCGCTGCTTACCGGAGCTTAGATGATGCCAAGGACATAGAATTAGTTTTCGCTACTATTACATAGAGGGAACCAGTGGCGTCTGTAGATTAAAAGCTCCACTTGCAAGTCAACTTAGTCAACCGAACATTGAAGTATTTGAAGTTGACCATTTCATTCCATGCGACCATATGGATATTATATTTTTAAAGGCTTTTATTTGATTTACAACCTGTCATTGTGCATTTTTTCTTTTACATTTTAATTCTGTCCTAAATGAATTTCTACTAATCAATTTTATAAAATAAAAACACTTATAAACATTGAACTAATAATATTTTGAATAATTATTTGTTGCATTTGATAAATTACCTTAATAATTTATAATAAATGATAGTGTAGGATTTATTATTTTACAATTATTTATAAAAATAACAAGTAGAATTAGAATTAGCGTTTTTATTTAAAAAGAATAATGAATTTCATTGAAAAAACAGCGTTAGATCTACGAGTATATGTATGTATATATAAATAGTTCGACATAAAAAAAAACTAAAACAATGCGTTTATTGGAAATTTGTGTGCTGCCACTATAGACTAGTAATTTTTCACGACAGGTTCCAGGCTGAACATAACTTTTAATGTGCAACTATTACAGTGGAAAGCGATTTATTCATTCTCAATTTGATTGCTCGCCATATATATTGGAATCGTAAATGTGGCTGTTTTGTTTTAGCAATTTTTATGTGTTGTGTAAGCATATCGATAAAATTTTATTAGGTATATATAATACTTATATCATTCTCCCAAAATTTTTCGGAATCATCACAAATCTAACGAGAGCTTTTTTGTTTATTCAAAGTACCGGTATATATTTGTGATAATTGTTATTATTTAAAAATTTAGACTATTATTATTATATCAAAATATATGAAGTTAGTTTGTCAGACGAAATAATTATTAAAGAAATAAAGTGTATTTTATTATAAGATTACAACTTACCACTTAACATTCGCATTTTATGGCCGACTATAAAGACAAGAGGTTACACTCTGAAAGAAACGATTGCTTTCAGTTTTGTATTATAGGTTTTATAAAAAAAGAATTTCTTTTATTTTACGTATATTGGCATTAATATATTGTACTGCTTGTATACTAGACCCATGTTATTTAGATATTTCCGAAACTGGAAAAGCATATTGCTTGTAAACGAATTTTTTTCGCAAGCTATTAAAAGAAGAAAGAAATAAATAGATATAAAAAGCACTTAAAATTCGTTTCCTACTGTCCGCGCGTGTGAAATGTTCTTTGCCAGATTAAAACGTCCGGCTTTTAAAATTAATGTCCAGCCTTTTAGGAAAATTACAAAGAAATGACCACTCTCGACGACATGTAGTTAAAAAGATTGATGTCTTTAAATTTAGATGTACAATGAAGGGTTTTTTCTCTTGAAAATTTATTTTTTTTTATTTTCATACATTTCCATATTATTATTTGTATACGAGTATGTAGTAACTTTAGAAACTTTAACATGCCAAAGATTTCAGATTAAACATCTCCTTTCTATGCAATCATTGCAATTAGAGGGGAGAACACTGCTTTCCCAACTATAAGATTTAGATAAGAAGTTAAATGTAGCCTTCCAATGTCCTTATCTTAAATGACCAAACACGAATTTGTGCCCTATATACTAAATGGACATTTAAAAAAGTATTTTAATTACACGTTTATTAAATAAAAACATCAACTTAAAAATTTTTAAGTCTATTTTTGTTCGTTATACTTAAATACTTTTTAATTAAAGCTACTTTGAAATAAGTAGAAAAGCAACATCACATATTATATTGTCGATCCAAACTGAAAAGTCAACCCTTTTTTGACTTATTACTACTTGTACTTTCATAATCCTTTCGTATATAAACTGTCTTGAAGAGAAAATGAAAGCAAAGATGCTTTAAAAAAGGGGAATTAAAGATGATGGGCATAGAAAAGAACGGATATTAGTTCTTTTCATTTTTTTATTTCCATCATCATTCTGTTCGTTATTAACCCTTTCATGGAACAGTTTGATTTAAGCTGATGTGCATACATCTCGTTAATACTTTACAGAAAATTGCAATTTAACTTAAAATATACACATATTTTGTATATTAAAACTTGCATCTTGATATAATTCGATGTAATGACCATTTTTTTGCTATAAAATTAATGACTCATCGAACGTATCGAATCTTTTTGTGAAAATGGGGGAAAAATACAGAAAATGTATACCTACATACATATAAATATGTAAGATAACGATGTGATCGAGCCATATGGCTGCAAAATATTTGCTTTTAGATTATTGACTTTTCTCTTAGCACGTATCCTTATAATGTTTTAAGCGTGAACGGTGTTTTTCGGTGTGCCCCACATACACACTTATCTTTTTATCAAACATTTTGTGCACAAAAATATTAAGGGTATAAATGTACAAAATAATGCACTTGTTTCTAATGATTTATTAAAAAAAAATGGGCAAATAAAACATTTTTATTATGAAACATATGTTTTCATAGTAGGTACTTAAAATGATGATAACCTGAATTTTACGATATATTGCCACTAATAAGTCATCTAGTGTGTGGCTCCACAATTAGCACTTATTCTTAGGATTTTTTGCACGTGAACGTACTAGGTACGCGGTATATCTTTAAAAAGGGGGAACTTGTTTATCTAATAAAGATCGTGGAATTTGCACCGATTGTGTTATTTCTCTAACAATCAACCCAATTTGCAATTTATATGCATTCATCACCTTCATATGATGAAGATGTTATCTGTTTGTAGATATACGTTACATATATGTATATGTATATATTTAATATAGGTATATATCAACACCTAATAAACACAAATTATTAATTAATCCCATGATGATCAAAGAAATTATGTATAATAATGTAATTAAAAAATGAAGCAGCAGATTTTTAATTCGTTTTTATTTTCTTATTATGAAAAATAATAATCAGAGACTTTATAGTTATTTGACCGTTCAAATATTTTTTCCAAGTAAATGGTTAAGGGTGACAATGTAGTGCGTGCAAGTGGAATTAAGTATAGATTTTCTCCCCCTATCTAATGTCTATTCGACCCCTTTGTCCACATAAATTGCTTGCTTAGTTCGTCTACCCTAATTCACAATCTAAAATTTGCATATTTTATAAGGATGATGGCAAGTGACCGTTTGGAACTTATTTGTAATACATATAAAAGAAGATAACTGAAAAATGCTACCCGCTTAAATCATTCTTCCAGCATTAATCCCCAGTTAATTGTTCGTTAATTATGTTTTGTAGTAATAAAACACAAAATATAATCAAAAAAATGTTCAAATTTGTTTTATATTTGATGAAATTTCATGAAAACGTATCTAAAATACTCGTACATAAATTAAACAGTCCATACAGCCTAAATATTTATTTCCAATAATACTATATACATATTATACATATATATTAGCCAAGATACCAAAATATGAGGCGCCAGTTAGGACTTTATTAAACATTTTAAATAAGCACATAAAACATATATACATATATTATGTATATTTAAAAAAATTCAATAAATTGTAGAAAAATGTTATAGTTGTTCAAAGGCACATAATAGAGTCCTAATCGGCGCCTCATACCTAAAATACAGGCTTCAATTCAAAGTCAATTCAAAACACAAATCCACATACTAAAAAAATAAATTTAACCGAAAATAAAATCCCCTTAAATTAATTTTCTGTAAATTTGTGTTTACAAAAAAAAAGTTTTTCGCACACAGAAATGGCATCGAATCCGTTTTATTATACGTCCAAATCTGACGCATGATGTACAGATACCCCACATATACATATACGTATATGTCGGTGTTATAGACATGCACACATCAGTCGAGAATTTTTATTTGAAAATGTAATCAAAGTGTAGGTAATCCTGAGATTTAGTAACCGCGGCAATTAAACCTCGACTGGACGCCAAGTCCCCTGGACTAAATACGCAATAAGTGGAACTGCTGACAAACTAGAAGTGACATGCTGGACAGTCCAGTCGACTGTATATATATTTGGATGCAAAAGCGTTACACAGTCGGTCGAATACTGATCATAGTTACCGTGTATGTCCTCTGATAATATATGCAATGGGTATTACTCTTGTTAAATCCTATATATCGCCTCTACTCTGTACTGAGTAATCGCATGCAAATGCATCCAGTTAAGGACTTTGACTTGTCCATTTGTGCTTAGTGCATTACTGCCATTTCCGTTATTGAATATCATCCATGTATCATCTATAATATACATATACACGTATATGGTATACGTATATATTCATGTCTTTCTGAGAGCTTATTATACTTTTGGTGTATGATTAAAATAAATTTTGCGCAAAAATACACAATAGAACGGTTTCAGTTAAACTTTGGATTCATTTGCTTTTAATTGCCAAATGGGATTTAACAAAAAATTAGTTTTTCCTATAATCCTGTCAAATGTAATTCCTGCATTGATGAAAAAATATGTGTACTGATGGTATGCATAGGCGTTATTGTGAATTGAGAAATAAAAAAACATTACATGGTTTTCTCGTTTTTTTTTTCAATGTGTTTTTCATTCGGTTGCATATTTAAAAATTACCAAAACGTTATTTTTCAATTTGCCCATCATAATATTTATATAATGTTATTATTGACCTTGACAGTCGATTAAGGCACCCATTTCCGGTCGCAGTTTCTTCAAATGGACTATTCTTGTTGTTCCTGCTGTGTTTCTTATACGTTTTTCTGTTGACCTATGCCAGGAATTGTGTCCTTGAGCTATATCGTTATAATATCATAATTTTTTGCTTCAATATTGAGATTTATGGAAATTGAAAATAGATATGACACAAACAAATTGTCTTCAAATTAAGATTAATTAAACGGAAAAGTGTTCGAGAATGGTTTTGATGTAGTATTAAGCATCAATAGAAGCTTTTCTAACACTACAGTGGAACTAGCATTGATGATGATATGTGGTTGGCAAGAACTCCATATACTCTTTGCCAGTTACATGTCATGGCAGTCGTAGGAAGATGAATTAGACAAATAAAACTGAATATTAATTATTGGAAATGAGACAAGAATACTTGAATTATGCCAATTAATCTGAATTGGATAGCAGCATTTAAAAGGTTTTGCAGATTATTTCGCTCAATTCATTTAATAAATGAAATAAAAATGTCAATTCTCTATATCAAACTGATAAAAGGATAAATATGTATTTCGGCCTTATTGTTAATTTAATAGAAAGAAACATAAATCTATTCGCCTATTTCAAAGTTTCAATTTCAAAAAGAATGAAAATCAATAATTACTTTTTATCTAATACATTATAAAACCAGGCAGCCGGGGAGGACCCGGCAACTACATATTTTGTTTGAAAAGGTGTGGAATTTGTCATAGGTAAACATAGTATAGGTGTAGTACTAGGAAAACTAGCTAGTCCTACGTAAACCTAGGTAGTAAGTAGTGGAACTTTGTCTAGGTTTATATAGCTTTTTTAATATTCTATTAAAAAATTTAAGACTAATATTTTCAAAAGTATTTAAATTAAGATGAAATCGCAATTTAACATTTGCTTCAAACAAAATTTGGGATTATAATCCATTTGTATCATTCCCATGAAATAATCCCAAATTTTGTTTGAAGCAAATGTTAAATTGCGATTTCATCTTAATTTAAATACTTTTGAAAATATTAGTC